>BHFV01000307.1:0-22370 GCA_003568905.1 Trebouxiophyceae sp. KSI-1
CCCACGCCATGCTGAAGTGACGCCTCCTCATCGCAGGCACGGTCAGCGTCCTGCCGCAAAGTGGCCCGCTCCCAGGTGGCTGCCTGATGCCGCAGCGCTGCCGAACTCCGGGAGTGCTCCACCAGCAGCTGTGCACGCGCGCTCCATCGACTCATCCCGCCTTGATCCACGCGTGCCTGCTCGAGGGGGGGCGCACTCCAGGCGGCAGGAAGAGTGCAGCGGCAGCTGACGTCTCCTCGGGCGCGCCCCCTCCGGCAGGGGCCTGGCAGCGGACGCCCTCCTGCTCCGGGGCGTCCGCCGGCGCCGCAGCCTGCCGCTCTGCCGGCCTGCGCCGCAGCTGCAAGCTTGACGCGGTGCAAACCCAAACGCTGCCATGTGAATCGGGCGGCAGGGGAGCCTGCGAGGCCGCTTGCCTGCTGTCGCCCTCGGCCCCGCGTTGGCACAGCCACACGTGCTTGCTGCTTCTCCCACCGTGCCTCTGTGCCGCCGCTCACGTGTCCGGCCCCTGCTCGCCCGACAGCGCCAGGCTGCGGCCCGCCGCCGTGATGGCCAGTTCCAGCTCCGCTGCCCACTCCTGCGTGTTGCCATTGGCCTTGAGCCCAGCTGCTCCAAAGTGCTGCTGTCGCTGCTCGGAAAGCAGCAGTGGCTTGCCTGAGACGCGTGCCCGTGCGCCTCATCGCCCGCCGCAGGCTCAGCCTCCTCGGTGCCGCCTCTTTGCGACCGGCAACCAAACCCGGCTGGCTGCACAGCGCGCGCCCCAGTAGGCAGCAGTCAGCAGGCGCAGCCACGGGAATTCCGGGCGCTCGGGTGCCGGCATGTGATTGTCTCGATTCCGTACTGATGCGGCTGCCAATGCAGCCGCAAGCCAGCCCCTCCTCCGATCGCAGCTCCAGCTTGGAGCACTTGGGGTGCCTCAGCCAGCGAGGCAGGGAGGCGGAGGCCTAACTGGAAGGCCAGCAGACGTGTCCTGGCCGCCACAGGCCGCATGGCCCGCTAGCCCTCCCGCCAGCGCATGTTCTGCAGCTCCTGCAGCGGCAAAAGTGGGGGCACGTGCCACGGAAGCGCATGCCATGCCAAGGGCTTGAGAAAGACAGGGACGGTGCGCGGGCCTGGGTTGCCGGCTGCAGCTAGATGCGACCGTTGGCGACGGCGACTGGGGTGGTGCCCAGCAGCGGCTGCGGCTCCCGCTGCCGGTCGCTTGCCAGCACAGTCAGCAGGGCCGCTGGCGACTGTTTGGTGGCCTTGCCTGCCCAGCTGGCACGGCAGCGGAACACTGCCCGCGTTCAGCGCCGTCCTGCTCGCTCTGGTGCTGATAAACCCACAGCACTTGTCGATGCCGCTGCAGCACGCACCTCTGTGACGATGCCATGTCAGGCCTTCTGCGCAGGCGGCCTGGTCTTTGCCAAGTGGGCGCACAGGCTTGCCAGCAGAGCCGCCGCCTGCTTGTTCGCCTCCTCCTGCTGCTGCCGCCCCTGCACGGCACGCCCACAGCCATATCGCAGCTTGGGTGACCAGCGAGCCTGCAATCTCTGCAGGACAGCCTGTCCCATGGGCCGCAGCTGGCAGCAAAAGACCAAAGCTCAAGAGGCACCTGGGTTTTATGGCGGCCTGGGCAGCGACAAGGCGGCCAGGTCCTGCGCCCGGCCGTGCGGCAGTGCCAGCGCCCGCAGCTTTGAGACGGCCTATGGTTGGGAGGCGAGCTTGATCCAGGCCGACCGGAAGTCTGCTGCCGTCTGGCTTGCCTCATTGCACGCCCTCACGACCGTCAGCTGTGCCCCAGCCGCGTGGCCGGGTCAGGCTGCGTGCTGGCGGCGGCAGCAGCCGCAGGTGGGGCAGCGGCGGCACACCGATGCGCCTCGCGCAGGCACTGGATGGTCTCATTCTCGCTGGAGAGCCCGCACACGGCCGAGCGCGGGCAACGGCTGCTGCCTGGCCGCTGTGTGCAGCCGACCCACAAAAGCGTCCGTTGTGGGCTTCCAGTCACTCGGGGCTGGCAGCCCTCAAAGGCTCTAAGGCCTGCTGCTGTGGTCACGGGCAGCATCACTCAGCGTTCCCAGCAGCAAACAGAAGACCTGGCCAACCAGCTGGCAATGCTCGGCAAGCAGAGCAAAGTCGTGGCTGCAGGCCCTGGCAATACCCATGCCGAGATGAGAGTGTGGACAAGAGCTCAGCATCCGCCAGATGCAGGGATTGCACATACGCATCGGGAGCTGCGCGGCTGGACGCCTCCGCGGGCAGCACGACGCCCACTGCTGGCCAGGATTGGGTGGGCGAGAACAGCTGTGAGCCATTTACTATTTACTTCATGCAGCCAGTGTCAGGCAACAACACAAAGGGCTGACAGGCACAGCAAGTGATCTACAGCAGCATGCAGCGTGCGGGGGAAGATGGGAGAGTGCCAGCAGAGCAATGAGCGAGCGCAGAGCAAGTCCCGGAGCAAGTTGCACTCCAACAAGCTTTCAAAGCAACCGCTTCCTCCTCATAGATGGAGGAGTTTCCTGGATGGAGGCCGTCTTCGAAGCTTCCTGAGCAGACCCTGCAGGTCTTCCCGCCGCCGGACTCGCCGGCAGGCTAACAATTCGCTCGAGCGCTTCTTGTCCGAGGCGGTGGAGGCGGCTGTGCGCCGAGACTGCATGGCCACGGCTTTCCCCCCTGCTCGCCCAGGCGACAGGCAGGGCGACCACCGCTAATCCAGGCGGACGGCCAGCCCGAGCTCCTGCGGCACAAGGAGCGCCTGCGCCTGCTCGACACCATGCTACGTCAGGCAGGCTTCCCTTACCGTCTAGGTCAGGCCAGTCTGGCTGCAGGGGCTGAGACAAGCGACCGAGCGGCTGGCCTTGCCGAGCTGTTCTGCTTTCGTTCCTTTCCTCGAGGAGGTCGGCAGCGCACTGCTGTCCTGTCCAGCCCCGGCTCGCCTGCGCGGCACTGTCGGCATGAACTGGGCGCCCTCTGACTCGGGCAGCTGCAGGCGGCGGCCGAGCAGAACGCGGCGCTGAGGCGAGAAGTGGCAGGGATGGCAAGTCAGGTGGACGCGCAGCAGCAGCTGGCAGCCCACCAGGCGAGACTGTCCCCACTGGCTTACCTCGCGCGGCTTGCTGCCTGTCTTGGTGGCGAGCTGGCACCCCAGGTTGGCTTCGGGCCTCCTCATCAGCGGCCGGCGGTCGCTGCGGGGCCTGTGCAGGCGGACCGAGGCAGGATGTGGAGCCGGCGGGATCGCTGCCGGGGGCGCTGAGGCGGCGCGGTGCGGCTGCAGGAGGCAGGAGGAGAAGCAGGGGGGCATCGAGGCGCTGCTGGCGGTGCAGTGGGAGCCGGACGCCGTAGCAGCCGGGCGCACACAGAGGTGGCGGCGCAGCTGCGCGGGCAGGGCCTGGTGCTGCTGGCGCAGGTGACTCCCTGCAGGGGGCACACAGCCGTCGGCGGCTGGGATGCCTGCCGATACTGCCGCCCAGCTCGCGCGCTGCAGGGTGTGCAAAACAGGTTGCCGACAGCTTGCAGATCGGACGCTGCTGCATGATTGCCCGCCGCAGGCTGCCTGCCTCCAGTAGCTGTGCGGGAGTGGCGGCGGCAGATGGGCGTGCAGCAAGGGCTGCTCATGCAGCAGCAGCAGCAGCAGCAGAAGCAGCTCCAGGAGTCCAGCGACGACATCAAGGCAGCCACTGGGGCGCGTTGAGCTGTGCGGCAGGAGTCAGGCACAGTCGGCGGCTGTCGAGACGGGCGCGCCACTGCAGGGGTTTTACGGGCTACCAGCGGCAGCTGTGGGGAAGGCCGGCGGAGGTGGCGGCACTCGATCGGGAGCTGGCCGGCCGCCGCGCGCAGCATGAGGTAAGCGAGCAAACTCTCTCTGTGTGAGCTCGGCGGGGCGCAGGGGCACATCCGGCTGAGCGCTGCGCTGCGGCGGCTGGCGCTGCAGGCAGTGGCGTGGCGGGCGGCGCAGGCGGGCTGCAGGCGCATACGACAAGGACGCCCTTAAATTTGAATGGCCTTGTCCTGGAGAAATTGAAACGGCAGCCGACAACAGACGCCAGCAGCTGCTCGCAAGTCAAGGCTCTGAGGCTGTTGCACGATGGCGCCGAGGCCAGGCGGCGCATACGGTAAGGGCGTCACTGACGTTACGGACCTGCCTAATAAGGTGGACGTGAGGAGCACCCTATGACAAGAGTTTCGTGCAATGGCCAGAGGACACGCAAAGAGGCGTACCTAGGGCGCTTCGACAAGGACAGCCAGCTGACAGAGGCGCAGGACACATACGACAAGGACGCCCTGCGCCAACTAAGCTGGTGAGGTGGCGCACTATCATTCGCGGCGCCGGCGTTTTGCGGCTTGCAATGGCTTCCAGAGTCTCAAATTAGAGACGTGAACGTGTGCAGGAGCGCAGAGGTGAATAACCCTGACAGCTACGAGCGCTTCGCGGCAGAGCTGGAGGCCTTCAGGCTCGACAAGGAGGAGCAGTGGGCGGCGATGTGCGCCAAGGCGGCTGCCAATGCGCTGGCGGACGCAGGTCCGGCACAGCTGCTCACGCGCTCGCTGGCGCCGACACACAGGGCAGCCCTGCACTCTTGACGTCCGCGGCTGGCTGCACAGGGGCTGTCGGCCCCGGCAACGCACCGCCGGAGGCAGCGCCGCTCGCCGCCACCGCCGCTCACGACGAGGGCGGCTGGGAGCCCGCTGCCAAGCGGGAGGCCGCGGCGCGCGGCGAGGGGCGCAGACGCAGTCGATGCTGGACATCGCCGAGTTGCCGGCTGATGTAATAAAGTCGCTCTACCTGCGCGCCCACGCCGCCGGCGTCGTCGACACTGGCAGCGGCTTGGGGAGCATCGTCACCCGGCTGCCAGACCCGCCGCGGTGCAGCTCGATCCTGTCACTGCTACCCGCCCATCTGCAGATGCGCCTTGCCTGCTGCTGATGTTGATGTGTCCTTACAGAGCCGGCTGCTGCTTGCAGGTACCCAACCGCGTCCATGGGTGACGGCGAGAATAAAAGGTTCTACCTCCACCGGCTCGCGGCCATCCACGGGGCCCGCAGCACGTGGCCCACGGCCAAGGGGGAGTCCCGAAAGGGGGCAACCTGCACTGCTCCCACCTGTGCAACAACCCGGCATGTTTTAGGGCGGAGCATCTCTGCATAGAGAGCCCGGGCGCAAACCTGGCACGCAAGAGGTGCCGCGTGCGGGTCTGCTGCCCGGGCTGCAGCAGAATAAACATCGTCTGCGTGCACGAGCCCAGGTGCCTGGGCCGGCCCGAGGGGCGCTAGGATTTTAGAGTTTAGGGCTTAGTTTTAGTAGTTCAGGGTGTAGAGTTTACTATATTTTTTGGGCTTCACAGAGTTTTAGGCTTTAGGGTTGCCTGCGCCACAACTGCAATCATAGAAAGCATCCGCCAGCGTCCCGGCTGCCCTGTAAATCGGGCGGCATGGGAGTCTGCGAGGATGTGTTTGCTGTCGCCCTAGGCCCCGCGATGGCACAGCCATGCGTGCTTGCACTGCTTCTCCCACTGCGCCAGCGGCGGGTGTAGGCCCGTGGCAACGTTGCCGAATGCGTCCTGCACGCTTCTGTGCTGCCGCTCGCGTGTCCGGCTCCTGCTCGCCCGGCAGCGCCAGGCTGCGGCCTGCCGCTGTGAGGGCCAGTTCCAGCTCCGCCGCCCGCTCCTGCATGTTGCCAATGGCCTTGATCCCGGCTGCTCCAAAGTGCTGCTGTTGCCGAGTGGAAAGCAGCAGTGGCTCGCCTGAGTCGCGTGCCCGTACGCCTCATCGCCCGCCGCTGGCTCCGCCTCCTCGGCTCCGCCTCCTGGCGACCAGCAATCAGGCCCGGCAGGCTGCACAGCGCGCGCCTCAGTAGGCGGCAGTCAGCAGGCGCAGCCACGGGAATCCCGGCACTCGGGAGCCGGCATATGAATGTCCTCGAATTCCGTACAGCAGCTGCCGATGCAGCCGGCCAGCCGCAAGCCAGCCCCGCCTGCAATCGCAGCTCCAGCTTGGAGCCCTTGGGGTCCCTCAACCAGCGAGGCAGGGAGGCAGAGGCCTCACTGGAAGGCCGGCAGACGCGTCGTGCGCTCCCCAGGCCGCTTGGCCCTCCAGCCACGCCGCCACCGCCGCAGCTCCTCTGGCAACCTGTGAGAGCGCGTGCCATGGAAAGGCAAGCCAAGGGCTTGGGAAAGCCTGGGACGGCGGGCGGGCCTGGACTATCGGCTGCTACTCGATGCTCCCGCTGGCGTCGGCGACCAGGGTGGTGCTCAGCAGCGGCTGCCGTTCGCTTTGCCAGCTAGTGCTTGGCGGCCTCCCTGGCGGCCGCCTGCCTGCACAGCTGGCACGGCAGCAGAACACTGCCAGTTCTCAGCGCCGTCCTGCTCGCTCTGGTGCTGCAAAACCCACAGTGCCTGTCAATGCCACAGCATGCACCTCTGTGACGAGGTCGTGTCAGGCCTTCTGCGCAGCCAGCCTGGCCTCTGCTAAGGGGCACACAGCCTTGCCAGCAGAGCCGCCGCCTGCTCGTTCGCCTCCTCCTGCTGCTGCCGCACCTGCACAGCACGCCCACGGCCATATCGCAGCTTGGGTGACCAACGAGCCTGCAATCTCTGCAGGACAGCCTGTCCCATGGGTGTCAACTGGCAGCAAAAGGCCAAAGCTCAAGAGGCACCTGAGTTTGATGGCGGCCAGGGCAACGACAAGGCGGTCAGGTCCTGCGCCCGGCCGTGCGGCAGTGCCAGCGCCCGCAGCTTTGAGACGGCTATGGTTGGGAGGCGAGGTTGATCCGGGCCGACCGGAAGTCTGATGCAGTCTGGCTTGCTTTATTTCACGCCCTCACGACCGTCAGCTGCGCTCCAGCCGCGCGGCCGGTTTAGGCTGCGTGCTGGCGGCGGCAGCAGCCACGCGGGAGGGGCGGCGGCGGTGCACCGATGCCTCCCACAGGCACTGGATGGTCACCGTTTTGCCGGAGGGCCAGCAGACGCGGCCGAGCGCGGGCAGCAGGAGCAGCCGCATGTCTGCCGCTTGTCTGCGGCATGCAGTTGCTTCACTAAGAGCGCCCGATGCAGGCCAACTCAGCAGCCATGCGCCCCCTGGCGCTGAGGAGCTGGTGGGAGGGACATCTTGGTTATGCCTGCAGCTGATATCAGCACCCTCATCACACGCAAGCAGCCTTGTCTTGAAGTGGGTGGGAGGGCCGAGTGCCGAGTTGTTCAGCCGCAGCCAGTTTAGGGTAGCAGCAGCTCAACCTCCGCTGGCCCGATCGTAAAGCCTCTTGCTCTCCAGACGCTCAGCAGTGCCAAGGGGCCGACTTGGTGGGCCATCTGAAAGGACCGGCCGCGCATGCGGTGGCGAATGTGCGGGATGAGGCCGGGATCGCGGCCGCGGCGGGGGCAGCTGGCCTCAGGTGCTGATCAGCGAAATCCACTGCGGCATGCACGCCCCTATTTGCGCTGCTGTGGAAGGGCAGTGAGGGCAGGAGGACAGTGAAAGGTTCATCAGGGGCATAGGAGACCAGGTAGAGGAAGGCGCAGTACAGCACCTTGCTGAACATCAGGGCCTGCCCTTGCTTCAATGCTGAATCCTTATGGTGTCTGACTGACTCGCAGAGCCATCTGCTGCATGCATCATATGCAAAGGACTGCTGCAGTCCCTGTCCCTGACCCCTGCTGACCGGCCTGCTCAGTAGTTTGAGGGCTGCACTGGAGCTGCGTTTGGCGCTCAGCTGCATGGTGCTGGTCAGGACCTCTGTTGCCATTCGCTTGCAAGCGAGTGCGTGCTGACTTGGAAATGAGTGAGTTTTGGCGCCCGGGGCTTACTCGGTCCCAAGGGTGCTTTACAGCACCCTTGGTCCTGATAATGTACAAGCGCAAAATGCAGCGCCACCCCGGGGGGCGGGCTGCACAAAAAACTCCTCCAAGAGGAGTGGCGCGCATTTATTCGAGCAAGCATATCCGGGCAGCGGCAGTTCTAGCTGTAGAACCAGAAAGAGTCATAAATCGACTCGATGTTGGCCGCCTCGAGCTCCAGGCCGGCCATGTCGCCCTCCTCCTCCTCCTCCTCGTCGGACGTCAGCTCCTCCCCGATGTCCTCCAGCGGGTGCGAGCGCAGGGCGGCGTGGGCGAACCGACGCGCCTGCGCCCGCACCCGGGCCTCCTCCTCCCCCTCCTCCTCCGGCTGCAAACACAGGTACCTCGGTGTCAGCAGGATGCTGTGGGGGTTGCGCTTGTTCGGTGAAACACAGCGCATTGGGAGGAAACGAAACATCACACATTCAGAAGGAAGGGATGGGCAAAGCTGTTTTTCGATTCAGCACATCTGGAATCGTAGCAGCCTCACAAAATCTAAAAGAAGGCACTGGCACGAGAAAGAAGCCGAAGACCGGCGCCAATCGACGCTTCATCGAGCCGGCAGATGTGCGGGGAAAATAAGGGGCTCACCCGCTCTTGATTGCGGCGCCGCTCGAAGTCACCCGGCCGCGCAGCCTCGCTGCTCTTGCGGTCCTGGCGGAGCTGCCACAGCGTCGCGCCGCCCGCGGCGATTGCGGCGACGCCCATCGCGATGAAGGGGAGCGCAAACCTCATCCTTGCTCCGAGCGCTTGCGAGGGCCGTAAGCCTTCTCTCGAGCTTGCTCCTGCCGAACGTACACTGCTCGAGAGAGAACTGCGGTTCGGAATGGTCGTGATGATTTCAAGCCAACTTTCCCGCCAAAACTTCCCGCGAAAACTAGGTTATTTGCCCTTCCTCGGCTCTCATTGGCCGGCGGTCGGGCGGAGGATGCTCCAACCTGGCTTTAATTTACCTTGCAGTCAAGATCAGGAAAACGAAGGTGTGTCTTTGTCGGAGGTCTCACAGATGTTCCTTGCAGCGCCCGTAATCAGGGGCACATCTGACACAGAACGGGCCGGGGGTGACAGTCGAGCCCAACAGCGCGTGCTAGCCCTGGAATGCGTACAGAGACCACAGCCTGCCCTTTTCAGTACCTGGACTTGCTGGCTACAGTCCCATACCACCTGCAGCAGCCATAGGCCTTCACGGAAGTCTCGCACAGCCACGGTACCCAGCGACAAGCCGATGGCTCTACTGCTCTAATCATCACTACCAGGCAGCAAGCTTGTGGGTGCCATTCCCTCCCTGAGTCAAGGGAAGTGTCGCGCACGAATGGTGACCTCGGCGTCAGTGGCCAGCTCTCCACCGCGCATTGCGACCGAGCCTGCTCCTACATACTCCTGCCACGAGCTGGCGAAGGTGCAGAGGCGCTGCGCCCGCCTCGCCTGGCAGCCCCTCCAGCTCTGAACGCCCTCCTCTGCCCCTCCGCCAGCAGCCCATCCGGCCGAGCACCACGCCCGCATGCAGCTGTTGGTCCCGTGTCAACCTGCAGGCGCCCAGGCCATGGCTCACTTGTTGAGGCTGTGCCAGCATGGTCTGAATGCACGTGCACACCTGGGGTGAAAGGGCTCACAAAAAGCAGGAGGACAGCTTCGGTCTCCGTGGTGCATGCAGCTGGCCCGGCAGATCTGCACAGAGGGCACCCACCTCGATTGAGCGGCTCAGCAATGGCGGTGGTACGCATGCACCAGTGCTGCGCTGGCTGCAACCAGTCGCCCACAAGCAGCCAGCCGCCTCCTTTGCTGAGCCAGCTTCTGCATTGCTTGAAGCAGGAGAGTAGCTGGCAGAAGAGGCAGGGGTAGGGAGAGAGCACGCCTCGAGCAGTTCAGCAGCCGCGGCGGCGGGTGATGGGCATGCGTCAGCGCCACGCTGGGTGCGCGGCTGAGCTCTCGCAAGCAGCCGTTCGTCTCCTCTTGACAGTCAGCAGCCGCGTGGCCTTCTGCAGGCACTCGCGACTTGTCATTCCGGAGCCAGAGGCCTCTATCCGGCCCACTGCGCCTGACACACAGTTTCCTCAGCTGCCGCAAAGCAGGGCTCGAGACCTGTGCTCTGGCAGCTACTTGCCCCATGACATGCCAGATTGACTCACCAGCGTCTGAGCAGCCAGGCGCACAATGAAAAGGCTGCGGCGGCAACGACGAATCTAGCCTCGCGGACGGCAGCAGCACGTGGAATGGGCCATGACGTACTGGCAAGGCGAGGAGCATTCGTCAGCAACCGGCCCAGGATACATGGCTGAAGACCCACAATTGCAGCTGCAAGGCAATGTCAAGGGACTTGATGCTTCACTGCTCTGCAACGCCTGCAGTCATATCACTCTGTTTGTGGGATGCAGAGGAAGCAGGTTCCATGCTTGGCGGAGTCCAGGGCCCTTTTGCCCTTCCTACAGGCACATCAGCTTGTCAGTAAAAATCTCATCTCGCTCACAGCAGGCTCGAGCGGCTATCGCTGGGCCTCAGGCATCATGCTTGCCCTTCCCCTTCCATGAAGGCAGATGCCCCTTGGCTGGAACTCGCAAGAAGTGTGCCGCCTTCAGGCGAGCAGACGCACTCAGCTGGCAGTATGAAGTCATCGATCATGGCACCTCCTTGACTCGGAAGACTGCGAAGTGCGAGCTCGCATGTCCAAGATTACAAGATGCTGACCCGCCCAGCTCCGAGTACGAAATCGACGACGCCTGCTGTTTCAATACATGTCAGGACTCCCACCGTGCTCTCTAAGCTCCTCGAGGAGCTCCGCCTGCCCGCCCTTTGCCCAGTCCGCCACCGGCATTCTTCGGCCGACAGGGCCCTAAATCTGAACTCCGCTCCAGCTGTCTCCGCAAAACCGTGTCTGCGCCCGTCCTGAGTGGGTTGCGCATACAGTCACTTCGACCTTTGCGGACGGCTGGTGGAGTAGCTACTCCCAGCATGAGCTACCGCCCGTCCGGGTTCCGAGCGCAGCGCACTCCGGTGTCTCGCAAACGTCGCCTGGTGAGCCTCCGCCTCCGCTGGGCGCGCTTACGGCATAGTGGAGGCAATAAAGAGGTGGTTTGTGAGCCAAAATAGGCCGCTCTTGCGAAGTTCACCTGCCAATTGGGTCGAGCTACAAACATCTGGGGGAAATCCTGGCTGAGCGGAGGCGTGTCGGGGCTTCCAGGCAGGCCGCGTGCTACGTACGACCGCTATGGCGATGCGGCACTTGTGTGACCACGCATATTGTGGAAGTTTCTGTGGAGCTTGCTGCGGCAGACCTGTCCCACCAGGTCACTGGAGCCAACGACAAGCCTCCAGCAGACTATGACCGCCTGAAGGCGAACGGTGCGCCCTTCTTGCATCTTTGCGACGGGCTTGGCGACAGAACTGGGCTGACTTATAGATGACAGGCTTTACATCAAGTGACCTGCTTTTCCCAGCGCTTGCAGCTCGCTGCTTGCGCCCTGACACACCGGCTGTGCCTGCAGGTGTGCTCCTTCAGGAGGAGGCGGCTGAGCTGCTGCTGCTGGTGAAGGATGATACCATCAGCCAAGACGGCCACCTGGGCGCCAGCACCAAGTTCGGAATGGCGCCTGGCCCCTCCGTGCCGATGCTTGGCCTCGCAGTCGTGGCGGAGGAGGAGCCCGCCCAGCCCAACGTGGCTACCCCGCTCCAGCAGCAGCAGCCAACGGCACACGTCAGCCTTGGCAAGGCTGATGGCAAGGCGTCAACTCGGCGTGTGGTCAACATCCTCGCCACAGCTGGCGGGGCCGCCTGCTCGCCGCCCGCCCGCCCGAGTTGGCCGGCCCGGACGGCGCCACCAAAGCGCTGCTACCCGGGGCGCTGGGCACTCGGTGGGCTGTGCGCTGCCACAGCCAGCGTGGCCTGCGCTGTGCTAGCCCGTTGGTGGCAGGCGTAGCCAGGCCCTTCAGCACGTGGCGCACTGCCTGGCTGCTCTTGTCGCCCGCCTGCCGCGCAGCAGGGACGCGAACATGGCAGGCGCTAGTCAGCGTGCTGCTTGCTGTAAATTAGATTGCTGCTGTGTTATACCGACCATTTCAGCATGCCAATCCGCAAAGAGCGTTCAAGCGGCCATGCCGCCTGCGCGCTCAGAAGGCCTCACAGCTGTACCGGCAGCTGGGCTCGCTATTGGCAGCCGGGCTTGTTCTAGCTTGCCAGCATTTCGAGTAATAACAGCAATCAAGAAGTTCTGTTCGACCACGCGCGTGCTTTGTGCCGCTAGAAGGCAACGTGCCTTCTGACATTCGCAGGATGCAGGAAGGGGAGCACACATGTCCATTTGCCATCTTGCAAAAGTTTTCACTTAACAGAGGCAAGATGTGGTGGGTAGAGTTCATCTGGGAATTGTTGAGATCCCGCAGGTGAGCTTTGGCGGGCAAGAATGGGCTACCGGGCGCCGCAGGCTGTCTACCCCGCCGCCGGGCCAGGGCCGAGCGCGCCGAAAAGCATATTTCAAACAGCAAAAGCGATGGAGACAGCAGCCTTCAGCGAGGCGCAGACGACCGCAGTGTCATCGATGACGCGGCAGCGGCCGGCCAAGGTCCACCTCTGGGCATCAGCCGCGCGTTGCGGTAGGCAATGTGGGCGAGATCGCGGCCGCCGCGGAGGCGTGGGGCCCCGGGGCTCGGGCGGGGTGCATGCTACGCTGCCTCAGACGGAGCTGCTGCCTTTGCGTTCATCAGCCGCTGAAAATCACGGCCGGCAGCAGTCTGCGTGCCGATCTCTGCCGTGCGAACCCGACCAGCACGGGCAGATAGCTCTCGAGACCCAGCAGCTGGGCAACTCCGCCTGGTGACTGAGCCGCCTTGCCGCTGCAGCAGATTGGACAGAGGGCAAGAGCTGCCTCGCAGCCTATAGCGCCGCCCGCAGACGCTGTCTTTGCACTAAGCGACAGGCAGGCCGCCTCATCCCCAGTGGTGATGGCGTTGCGAACCGACATGTGCCTTTTTCAGCTGGCGCTTCAGCCCGCGCATGCGGGCCTCCTACAGGACCCAGGCTTGGTGTGCCTTCTCGGGCGGGAAATTCCGGCCGGTGGAGCTGCGCCTTCACGCTCCTGTGACAGCCGGGCTCAGCTTGGCTCAGCACTTGACCAGATGACCCGCAGCCACCGGCAGCTTGCGGCTGGTCCCCTCAAAGCTGTGCTCCCGCTCTCCCTCCTGCTGGCAGTCTGAAGCCAGGTTGTGCCCGCAGGCGCCGCCCTGCTCAGCAAAGGTGGCCTGCTCGTGCGCCACCGGAGCCAGAGCTGCAGCTGTCGCCGGCAGCGCTGCCTGCGGCAAAAATAACCAAGGCCTGGCCTCTGGTCCTGGTGCCTCAGCAGCTGCTGATGTGGAGCACTGCAAGCAGGTGCCGCTGCCCCCCCAAGCCAATCACCCACCGCCTGCTTTCTGCCAGCCATACAAGGGCTCTGGGGCTGGCATGACTTGCTGATCGCGAGCGCGGCACTCACCAAGGGGCACAATGAGACCAATTGCTGTCAGCTCACAACGCGTGCCTGTCCAGCAGCATCCTGCTCTAGCAGCATCCTGCAGTCAAGCCGCCAGCGCCTGACGCTCGGTCCTGCTGCTGCTCCTCTCCTCTTGATGACTGCCCAGCTGAGCGATGCCGACAGCTGCTGCAGCACCTGGACTTTGGGGCCTTGGTAGGCCACCCTGGACGCATGCCTCCTCCGTGGCGCACTCCAGCTGCATGCAGCAGGCCTCCGCCCCTCCTGGCTGCCCTCTGCAGCTCGCCAGGGCGCGCCCCTGCCCTGGCCCTCTGCCCCTTTGATGTCGACTGCAATGCCCCGAGCTGAGACCTGGGGGCGCCTTTGCCAGAATGCCGGCCGCGGTTGGGTAGCTGCCGGTGCTGCTGCCTGGCAACAGCTCAGGCGGTGCAACTGCCCCAGCCTTCCTCCACGCTCTGACACCCTGAACTCATCGTGCAGCTCAGGTGCTCACCAGCATCTGCCGCTTTGGCCCTGGGCTGGGCGAGCCGCGCCCGGGCCTGCCGCCAGGTGCCGCTTTCGCGGCTGCATGCGCTGCGTGTCGACAACCTCTTCAGGTGGACACCGGGTGTGTTTCCCCCCCTCTTGGACTCCTGCTGGAGGGTCGAGGGAGCGGCCCTGTCACAGCTGTCGGGGGTTGCTCCACAGTTGTCGCCTGACGCGTGACGCTACACCCGAATTAGTTGCTGGCCTGGCCGCAGATTTACAACAAGCCTTCTACAGTTAACGCGAGACAACATAAAGCGAATCGTTCCATCAGCCGCTCGAGCTACCTTGCGGCCCAGCGCAAGCCCTGCCGGCGCTCCGCTGCCCGCGCATTGGCCGAGCATCCCTCCGACACACGCAGCAAGCAGGTACGTCTGCACCTACTCATGGCACACAACCTTCCATTTCGAGGTGATATCTGGGGGCTGCACGCGTGGGCAGCCGCGCTCCGGGCGCACCGGCCCCTGAACGTGGCAAGGCGGTTGGCCTAGTCGACCACCTGCCAGACGCCGGGGCGCTGTTTGCGCTTGAGGGCACTGCATATATATTTCAAAGCCGATACGGGGTCTCCCAAGCTGGGCCGGCGCGCCGAGCGCGACGGTCATTGATGTCACCACAACATCGAATGCAGCCCTGCACCAGACTGGAGGGAAGTTGCACGCACGCTTGCAGCAGAAACCTTCGGCGCGAAAGCTGTGGGCAGAAGGATGGAGGAAGCGCCACGCCAGCCCGCCGTGGCGCTGATTGAGTTTGCCTGCGGCCACCTGACTCACACGGTGGACCGCGGCAACTCCATGCCGCCGGAATACGAGCGGCTCTTCTTGTCGAGTACGCTATTTCTGGCCCGGGTATCATCTAGTGGCTTAATATGGTCATTCCCACCTGACTTGAGCGTTCTGCGGGGGTCACTGCTGCCCTGCCTGGGGAACTTGCCACTCCAATGCTGGAGCACTGAGCGGCCCGATTGCCTCTGCAGCTGCCCACCTGAGCAACTTGGCGGCCGAGTTCCTGGTGGAGGTCGGCAGGATCTCGGCGGACGGCCTCTTGGGCGCGGAGATCCGGCTGGTGCTCCAGCCGGGGCCCGACGTCCCCCTGCCGCCGGGTATTCACCTGGAGGTCGAGGAGCCGCCGGTTGAGCAGCCGGGGTTCGAGGAGCCGGCGCCGCCTCCGTCCGCAACACCTTCGCCGCCCCTATCCTCGTCGTGCCACCGCCGCCGCCGCGGCCTTCTTCGCCTGCCGCCATGGCGCGGCCTGCTGCCGAGGCGGAGGGCAGCTGCGTGGCGCCAAGCGGCCAGGCCGGGGGCAGGATCAACATTGCCGCAAGGGCTAGTGGTGGCAGCCGCCAGCAGCCGGCCGCGCAGCCTGCACCCCCGGCTGGCCGCCTAAGCGCCGCCGCCTGCTGGGGAGCTGGGCACTGGGCGGGCTGTGTGCCGCTGCGGCGGGAGTCGCCTGTGCGGTGCTGGCAGGGCGCCGGCGCGCCTAGGCCCTTGCTCTGCCCCTGCCTGTCTGTCCTGTGCATTCCCTGCTTTGTCAGGCCGGGCAGCACTTGCCTTTCCTTGCTACTGCTTGCTGTGGCGCCGTGGCGAGCAGGACAGCAGCCGCCGCGAGCTGCCGGCTCGTCTCTGTGAGCCTTCGCCTCATCCGAGTGGCTCTTTGCCGAGTGGACTCTTCACAGGGCTGTTGCACTGTTCCGTTTGTCTCACATGGCTAGACAGGCAGCAGGGCGCAGGGAGCTGCACAAGCAGTGCTTGCTTGTGCAGCTGCGTGAGCATGAGGCAGGCCCAGGGCGGACAGCGAACAGAGCAGCCGTGGCTGGGCACACACTCGTTGCCACATGCCCGACTCCTCACGTCTGCATTCCAGCCGCCCGCTGCAGTAGCAACAAGCACTCAATGCCCGGCGATGAAAGTCGAGCAGCTTCTGAACGCGCGACCAATCGCAGGCAAAGTTGAGGAGGCTCACCAGCTGCCGCTGCACGTCCAGGACCTGCTGCTTCTGCGCCTCTGGCAGCATTTCGATCTGCTGCGGCGTCAGGCTCATGACCTGTCGCAACAGCGCTGCAGGCACGCCATGCAGACCGTGTCAGCGCGCCTCCTGAGCCGCACCACCGCCCACATGCAGGCGGCGCTTGCCACACACTCCCAAGCTGTGCCAGGCATGAGCAGCAGCGGCGCGCCTTGCTGCTCGGCGGGCATCTGCTGCAGCGCCGGCGGCGGCGGCGCCTGCTGCATCTGCTGCCGCGGGTCGACGGGCGCGGGCTGCATCGGCTGCTGGAAGCCCGGCATGGGGCCGCCGCCCGGGTGCTGCTGCCGCGGATCCACTGGCGGCTGGCTGGCCGCCGGCGGCTGGAAGCCCGGCATGGGCGCGCCGCCGGGCTGCTGCTGCCGCGGGTCTAGCAGCGGCTGGCTTGCTGCCGGCTGCCGCATCTGCCGCGGGTCCAACGGCGCCTGCCACGCAGCTCCTCCTCCTCCTTAACAGCAGCCGTGCAGCGCAGCAGGCAGGCGCTGGAAGGGGGGGCGTGGCGCGCCTGCTGCGGCGCCTGCATCCGGGGGTCCACGGGCGCCGCCTGCTGGCGGGGATCGACGGGGCCCCGCCGCGGGTCAGCCGGCGCCGCCTGCATCATCGGCGGCAGCGCGCCCGGCGGCGGCTGCAGCGCGCTCGGCGGGCCGACCGGCACGGCCCCGGGCAGCGGCTGCGGCGGCATGCCCGGCTGCGGCTGCCCCGGGAAGCCCGGCTGCGGGTACGGCATCCCAGGCTGGCCGCCCGGCGGCACCTGCTGCCCCGGGGCCAGGGGCGGCTGCTGGCCCGGCATCGGACCCTGCGACAGCCCGCACCCCCCTCTTTCAGACACACGCTCCAGGTCTGCTGCGCCGCCTGCTCAGCGGAGCAGGCATGCACTGTTGCGAGCCTCGCGTTGCATGGTGCGAGAGCGTGCCTGCACGGGGCCCTGCATCATCGGCTGCGGCCCGGCCATCGGCTGCTGCACCGGCTGCGCGGGCGCGCCGGGAGCGGCCGCCGGCGGCGGCGACACCATGCCCAGTAAAATCTGGGCCTGGAAGAGCGCCTTTGTCAGCTGCGGGTTCTGCACCAGGATCTGCCGCGCCTGCACCGTCGGTTCCCCGAGCTTCAGGGGCACAGCAAGGAGGCCTGCGGTCGCTGCTGCAGGCACTGTCTGGCTGTGTGCGGGCTGCAGGCTGCAGGACCGCGCCTGCGTCGGGTTCTGCTGGATGAGCCCCCGCATCTGGCTCATGATTTCAAACAACTGAGCCCGCGTCATCTTCGCCAGAGCCTCCGAGATCTGCTGCTGGCCGGCGGCCCCCGGGCCGCCCAGTGCGGCCGCCATCGTCTGCTCGGCCTGCTGCACCGCCTCCCTGCCCACGTTCTGCACCAACGGAGGGGGTGTCAGCTTTCACAAGCGAGGCAAGCAGCAACTCAGGCGGCAGTTGCGGGTCTGTGTGCTGCTGCTCACCGTTGGCCGCCGCGGCTCGTGCGGCTTGTGGTGGTGCTGCTCGCTGCCGTGCTCTGCGCAAGCAGGTAGCCGCGGCGTCAGCAGCAGAAGTGAGGGGGGCGGGCAAGGGCTGGCTGCGCGGGGAGCCGCACTCTCTTGGTCGGCAAAGTCGACGCGCAGCGGCCGGCCGACGTACTCCGTGCCGTTCAGGTTGCGCTGCGCGCTGGCAGCGGTCGCCAGGTCGAAGTACTCGGCAAAGGCATAGCCCTGCGGTCGCACATGCGGGCGATGAGACCAGGCCTTGCTCGCCAGGAATGGGCAATGTAAGCCGGCTCGAGCTCAAGCGCACCTTGACCTTTCCCGTCTCCCTGTCGGTAACGAGTCTGCAGCAGACGAGCTGCGTCACCGTGCTGGCCACTGGCCCCCCCATAAAGGACTGGGTCGTTGCCAGTGTGTATCCAAGAGCAGGAGGCTGGCAAAAAGGTAGGGATGGCGCGCCTGAACGACTTGAGAGGCCCTGCCTGCTTGAAGATCGCCGCCAGCTCGTCCTCGACCGCCGAGAAGCCAACATTGCCGACTGCATCCGCCAGTGCGGCAAGTTCAGGCGGCGTGCATGGAGTCTGAGACTGTAAAAGGCGTAAGTGCGCGTGTGGAAAGCAATGGCATGGCGACCGGGGAAGCAAGAGACGGGAAAGCGCACTGAAGATGCTCGTCGTCGGTTGTCGGCCCGAAGGCGCTGCCATGGCGGCGGTGGGGCTGCTGTCAGGCTCCAGATAGGACCCCTCTTCGCCTAGCAGCGCTGTTGGGAGGCTGCGGGCTGCGGCGTTGGGCGCGTTGCCTGGCAGGGCCAGGTTGGTTTTGAGAACCAAGCCGGGGCTCTGCGACCAATGTCGCTTTCGCCATCTTACCTCATCGCGGGCCCGCTGGTGGTTCGAGGGCGCTCGTCGCATCGGCTGTGAGCTGCTCAAAGAGCGGCCATCACTCCACCCCAGCAGCATGAACTTCTTCTACCGGAGCGTGGAAGCCGCACAGGCGCAGGCGAAGAGCCTGACTGCCTCGGCCAGCCAATCCGCCAAGGAACTGGCGGAGCAGTTTAGCGAACACACGCGCAGCTTAGCAGAGCAGGCCGCGAGCGTCAGCTCGGCAGCCGCGGAGCAGGCGGGGCAGCGCTGGAAGGGCCTCAACATCCAGGACGCGCTGCAGCTCAAGGCTCTGCAGCAGAAGAATTCCCCAGGCGCGGGTGCGGCATCTGTCCCGGGAGCATCGGTCGTAGAGGGTCCTGGTTTCGCCCGGACCCCGGGCGTCTGCTCACATGCCGCATCTAACTGCAGGCCCGCCGCGCGAGCAGCTGGAGCAGTACGCCATCACGCCCGAGTTCGTCGAGTTCATCCGCAGCCTCACGTACTCTACATTTCGCGACTTCCCGCTGGAGCAGCTGCCCGAGCTGCCGCAGACGGAGGGCGCCAAGGCGCTGACGCCCTGGCAGGAGAAGCACGCGCTGCTCGTTGTCCAAGAGGCACGGCGCTCCGTTATCCACATACACACCAGCAGCGGCCAGAGCAAGCCGTCCCAGCAGGCGACAGCTGCTGCTTTTGGCGGCTGACGCCCAGCCCCGTCGCTGGCACCGCCGCAGGTGAAAGAGATTAACGAGCTGCGCTTCGTGCTGTGCCCCAAGCGCATGAGCGACACGCAGTTCTGGCAGGTCTACTTTACGCTCGCGCGCAAGTACCTGCCGGGGGAGGCGTACGAACGGCCCGCGGCGGGCGGGAGCGAGCCTTCGGCCGGGCCGCAGCAGCCGATTGACCTGCCGACCAGCTTGAGGCGCACGCTGGAGGCGGCGCGCGAGGCGGCACGCGACTGGCACAGCCGCGCAAGCGGCTCCCTCCGCCCGCACGGCACGACCCAAAACAGCCCCCACACTTCCTTTCTCTATTAAACATCAGCCACAATCGGGGCTCACTAGCAGCACTGCCCGCAGAGACGAGCGCGCAGCTGCACGACCTGGTGGAGTCGCGCAGCCGCGGCGGCACGCCCCGCGCGCCGGCCGAGCCCGCCGCGGACGCCTTCAGCCCGCCGCCGGAGGCCGGCGAGCGCGGCGCGGGCGAGCCGGCCGACCTGGAGCACGAGCTTGAGGCGTACCTGCAGACGATCGCGCCCGAGGCGGGCGGCGCCGGAGAGGCCGCGGGCGGCGGCGGCGGCGGCGGCGAGGAGGCGGCCGTCGATCTGGACGAGTATCTGAACGAGCTGCAGGTCGGGGAGGAGGGGGAGCAGGCGGCAGCCGAGGCTGAGGCGGGCAGCGAGGACGCCGTCGACCTCGAGCAGTACATGCAGGAGCTGCAGGAGGAGGAGCGGCGGGCGGCCTGAGGCACCCCCCGCGAGCGCCCGTCACTGCCGCTTCTGTATGTGTAGAGTAACGAGGCGTTCGAACAGGACGCGCGCGGTTGTGTGCTTGCTTGCTGACTGGGTTCGGTCATTGGTCGCTTACAGGGCGGTGCGCTGTCGTGCGTTTGCACCAGCCCGCCTGAGGGGGGGGGTTCCTTGTGGCTTTGGTTGGCGCAAGAATTGTCGGGGGGCGCAGCGTTTGTGAGCGAGAACCCGGGCGGCCGGGCGCGCGAGGCAAGCCAAGCTCGGCAGCGGAAAAGCGGCAGGGTCCAAAAAGCGGGCGGCAGTGCCGCGGGCGCGCCGGCCTTGCGGCGCGCCCGGCAGTACGGGACTTCTGCCCCGACAGCGCGCCGTCGCCGGTGCGCTCCCTACGGCGCGTCTTTGAAGCAAGCGTTCCAGCAGAAAAGGGGGCCGCAGCACTACAGCCAAGGCAAGCGAAGCGACAGCAGAAAACTCAGGCAGTCATCGTCCTCGGCCCTCTGGGGCCGCTAGCTCTCGCAGCCTCTCTCTAAGCGGCCGCCGGCGCGGGGCGGCGGCTTCAGGACAGCTTCTCGCCGTTGACGGTGACGCGGCTCGGCGCCGGCAGCGACGCCCGCGTGAGCGCGCCCGCCAGCCGCACGATGTCGTCCGCCGTCTGGATGCTCGGGTCGCCGCCCTTCTCCACGCGGCCTGCAGGCGCAGAGCGCCATCAAGAGTTTAGCATCCTTCCAAGCGGTCTTCGGAAACAGTGTGGCTCTCGGGTGTTTATCGCAGTCATGAGACTCATGATCCTGCTCAGGCCAGTCGCCAGCAACACCAGCAGGAGTGCCGAACTGAGTCCTTGTGAGCCCACCAGGAAGCCCTGTCCGCAAGGCGTTCTGGCGGGCGCGCTGAGGGACAGGCGCGCACCGGCGCAGAGCTCCACGCGGTGGTCACGCTCGTGGCTCCACTGCATGGTGCCCGAGCCCAGCAGGCCGACGCTCACGCCCGCCAGCTGCTTGTCCGCGCACACCCTCCTGACCTGCGAGCAAGTCCGGCGGCAGGCGTCAGCCCCGCCAGCCCATGCCGAGCTGTTGCCGGCAATTGGCAAGGTCGCAGCCAGGCCACCCTGATCACAGCGAGCTCCCACCCGAACAGAAAGCGCTGTGCATGCAGATGTCGCTAGTTGTGTCATTGAGCCATCAGAGACGCAGAGAGCCGGCTGCGCAGTGCGGCGACCGCAGCTCCCCAGGCCGGGCAACCCATTGCCCGCGCAGGGAGTGAGGGGCGCGCCTCAGCGGTGGCGGCAGCGACGAGCTCCGGCACGTTTGCGCCGTTGCGGCCGCGGACCAGCAGGCGGTGCGCGCCCGTGCGGTCGGACACTTTCAGCAGCGCAAAGGGGAAGCAGCCGTACGCGTCGACTCGCACCGCCGTCAGGTGCTGCCCCGCCCACGACATGCTCACCTTGGCGTCGCCCCACCTGCAAATCCACACAACCACCGATCAGGAAGCCGCGCATGCCAGTGCCCTTCTCATCTGGCCGCACGGGCGCCGGTCTTTCGAACGACCCCGGATCTGATCACGACTGCCTTCTGTTGTGCCTCTTGCTTGGGAAGGTCAGTTCGTAGCGGAATTGTGGGCATGCCCAGCAGTGCCGGTGGCCATCCAGAAGCTGGCAGCAGCTGGACAGTCGAGCCGGCAGGAGAAGGGGTGGGCGGGCGCACCGCGTCTGCACATCCCGCTCGATGCGCTGCTGCTGCCGGTACAGGTCGCGCGCCTTTTTGGCGACGCTGACGATGCTCTTCGTCGCGTCGCCGTCCACCTGCTCCTTGAGGTCCGCCTGCGGGGGGCGCGGCCGCCGGCTGGCTTCAGGCGCCCGCGCCCTGCCGCCGATTACCCCCACACGGCTCGTGCAGCGGCCGGCGGCATCAGGCGTCTGCCTCTGCTGCCACCCGCCTGTTGGACCGCTCGCAGTGCTGGGGCTCCCAGCTATGCCAGCAGGCAAGCGAGCAGCTGCGTTGCAGCTTGCACCCCCCGGCGCTTGTGCGCGCAGCCTGGCCCTTGGCAACAGCTGCTCTGGCGGGCAGTCGTCGTGCCGGCAGTGTAGCTGGTGCCAAGGGCCAGGCTACAGCAGAACGTATGCCCACCAGAAGAGGGGGTGTGGTCACCTTTTCCGGCGCCGACTCGTCCAGCAGCACGCCTCCGAGGTCAGAGACGCTCGAGCGCAGCGAGCCCGCGCCCGCGAGCCCGTTCTCCATGCTGGTCGTGCGCGCGACCTGCGGGCGGAAGCCAAGGGCAACAAGTGAAACGCATGGTCCGCTTGGCGTTCCGATCTGGCTCCAGGAAGGCGGCAGAAGAGAATCCTTCCGCCGACCTGAAGGGTGGGTGGTGGAGGAGGCACGCAGAGGGGACGGGAGAAGCGAGCCTCGGGTAGGGAGGACATGGCAGGGGGGAGGAGGGAGCAGGAGAGGGGCCCCGCCTGCAGGTGGAAGCCCGGGCCGCAGGCGTCCAGGTAGCCGAGCGCCGTGTCCCACCCGTCGTCGTCGTCATCGCCGTTCAGTCCGAACTCGGGGTCAAACTGCTTGGCCTGCGGTGAGGAGCGAAGGAGGCGTCAGCGTCTGTGATCACCCCCTCCGCGGGGACCCCGGAAACCTGCGACCGAACAGGCTGACAGGCACCCTCGAGCAGGGCAGGACTGTGGCTGACGTGCGGGAGATCAGCCGTGACTCGGCTTGAGGCATGCGCGTGCCGCCTCCTGCAGGATGTGCAGGGCGAGGGGGGGGGGGGGGGG
>BHFV01000308.1:0-31737 GCA_003568905.1 Trebouxiophyceae sp. KSI-1
GTACTCCTCTGCAGCAGCAGCGCCGCCCGCCGGGGTCAGCCCTCCTGCAGGCTGTGCGCAGGGCTGGCGGGCCGCCGCCGGGGCAGGGGCACGCCCAGCAGCTCCATGACGTGGTGCACGCGGCTGCCGGAGCCGCGCGCGACGCGCAGCACGCGCGAGGAGGGCGGGTCGCAGACGAACAGCTTCGGGTCAGGCGAGTCGAGCTCCTTGTCGGTCATGCTGTCCATGATGCACATGAAGCGCTTGATGCGCGCCTGGCTCTCCTTCTCGCGGCCCTGCGGCCGGGTGGCGGGCGGCGCTCGCGCGGAGGCCGCGGGGCCGGGGAACGGCCGGCCGCCTCGGGTGGGCGGGTGCGCGCCTGGGAGAAGAGGTTGGAGTTGGAGAGGCCCGGGATCATGGACATGACCTGCCCGACCGGCCCCATCTTCTGGATGTTGGCCAGCTGCTCGTACAGGATGCGCAGGCTGAAGTTGCCCTTGGCGATCGAGTCCATCAGCTCGTCCTTCTGCAGGTCCTCCGGCACCGCGTCCTGCGCCGCCGCCGCCCCTCGGTTCCAGAACGCGACTCTCCACAACAGGCGGCGGTCTGCGCCGATACTCGCGTCTGCTGCGCCGGGCCGCCGGCAGGGCGCGTGCCTGGATCTTGGACACGAAGCCGCCCCAGTCGCCGCGGCCGAGCAGGCGGCCGACAAAGGCCTTCGGGTCGAAGCGCTCGAACTCGGCCATGTGCTCGCCCGTGCCTGCGGCGCTGCCAGCCCGGCGGTCAGTCGGCGCCCAGGCCGGCGGGCGGCGGGCAGGAGGGAACAGGGGTGGTGCGCGCGCCTATGAAGGTGATGGGCGACCGGGTGGCCGCGACGGCGCCGAGCGCGCCGCCACCCTTGGCATGGCCGTCCATCTTGGTCAGGATGCAGGCGCCGACCTCGACCGAGTCCTTGAAGGCCTTGGCCTGGTCAAAGGCGGCCTGGCCGATGGAGCCGTCCATGACAAAGACGACCAGCGTCGGCTGCACGCTGGCGGACACCTGGCGGGCGGACGGGCGAGCTCGGCTCCCTGGCGGAAGGGGGCCTGCCCCCGCCTCGTCAGGGATCTCTGGGGCCCCTGCTGCTGCCCCGGCCAGGCTGGCAGGCGCCGCGCCTGGCGCATCTCCTCGAACAGCTCCTCCTGCTGCTTGTGGCGGCCGGAGGTGTCGACGATGATCAGGTCCCGCTTCTCGGCCTTGAACTTGGCCACGCCCGCGGCCGCGATCTGCGCGGGGTCCGTCTCGGTGTAGGAGCCGTAAAAGGGGATCTGCGTCTTGGTCGCGTTCTGCTTCAGCTGGTCGAACGCGCCTGCGGGGGCCAGCGAGCGGGATGGTGAGAGGGGGGGCTGCCGGTGCAGGGCATGACTGGCGGCCTGGGAGGGGGAGCGCACCGGCACGAAAGGTATCCGCACAAACCAGCGCCGGCTTGAAGCCTTTCTTCTTGTAAAAGGCGCCGTACTTGGAGCACGTCGTCGTCTTGCCCGAGCCCTGCAGGCCGACGAACATGACCACGTTCGGCTGCCCCTTTTTGATCTCCAGCTTCTTCTCGTCCGCCCCGCTGTCCAGCATCGCGCACAGCTCGTCCGCCACCGCCTTCTCGATGACCTTGCGCTTGTTCAGCGCCGCGCCCTTCTCCGCGCTGTTTGCGCGCGTCTTGACATTGTTGCGCAGATTGAGCACCTGCGCACGCGATCGCCAGAGGCGCTGAGAGGCACCGGGGTGTTTGTGCTCCCTGCGCAGGTTGGATTCTCCGGCGCTGCGAGGCAGGCGGGCTGACGGTTGGGTGGAAATGGCGCACCTGCTTGACGTTGACGTCTGCCTGCAGCAGTGCCGTCGAAATCTCCTTCAGGCAGGCGTCCAGCAGCGCATCGTCCACCACCTCGGCGTTCTGGACGCGGGCCAGTGCCGCCGACAGCTTTTGGCCCAGCTCATTCAGCACCATGGTGGCTCCAGCTCTGTCCGCGCAGCAGCTGCCTCGCTGCTGTATCTTTTTCCTTTGGTTAAAGCACTTGCTTCGGCCACAGGCTGGCCTTCATGCATATGCCTATTAGGGGCCCATTGCCACAATGTCCATCTGGCGGTGCTCATCATGCAGTGCATTGCTATTGCTGGTGCCCTAGCTTCCAGCTAGGTATTCGTCACACAGTCTTCTCTGCCGCGCAGCACTAGCGTCTTTGGGCTGCGAGCGCTGGTGGCAGCCAGCCCTAAGCTCCATGCCCTCCTCTTCAATGCCTCCCGCCCAGACCGCGGGAGGCGCTAATGTGGTGCAGCCTTCTCTGCTTCAGTCAGGTCGGTGATGACTGCGGAGAAGCACCAGCGTCCAGTCAGGCTCAAACAACAGCAAATTTGTTGCTCTCAGTGGCCTATCACCGAGATTGCGGCAAGCAGGTGAGGCGCAAGGAGGGCGCACCTTGCTTGGTCGGCTTGCCCTCTTCCCAGAACGCGGTACGGAAGTAAACCGTTTCCCGGCTCTTGGCCGCGCTCTTGGCGGGCTCCTTGAGCGCCGCGCGCACCATGTCTGCAGCCGTCAGCCATCGGCTTGAGCACAGCATTGGGTTGCGGGTGTCGCTTCTCCACTGTGATGCACTGCCTACTTTCTGTGGCAAGTGCCAGCAGGCACGCAAGGGCGGGCAGTGGGCGGCACCTGCGCACAGATTGGCGTACTTGAGGTAGTTCATTCCCGCCACCCGCCAATAGCTGGACGCCGCGGCGCTGGACGACATCCTGGCGGCCTCCTCTACTGGCCTGCAGCGGACCGGCGGACTATTGAGCGCTGCCCAACGGAGCGCCACAGCTTATGCAACCTCAGAATGCAACGCTCCCGACCGCGGCTCGCTTGCACGCCGTTCCACAGCGAGCAGCGACATCGCCAATCGCGACGCCGGCTGTGGCCGGACGTCAATTGCGGGCGTGGCATGCTGCTGGGCTCTGTGCGAGCGCAAAACATGCGGCAGAGTGCAAAGATAGGCGGCAGGCTCACCGGCGAGCGCGCCTGGCTGCCCTACGCCCTCCTGCTCCTGGATGGCCGCCCGCCGGCGATCTCGAGCCCTGTCGCCGCCCCCTACGTCCAGCTCTTGTGCCTGGCTGCTGCTTGTGATTGATCGTACCAAATGCCGATCGCCTTCGAGCCGGCCAGCCAGAGCCAGCCTGGGGCTGGTCTGTGTTGGGAATCAGTCCTGCTCTCCTGCATACCACGCGCCACGAGCACTTGCTCCTGCAGCCTCAGTACCGAGAGCTTCACAAAGATGCCGCGCCGTTCGGGAGGTGTGGCTTCTCACCATCCCCTTGTGCCCAACCCTTCTCCGCGGCTGTCGGCGATCCCGCCCCCACCTGGCGACGCTGCTGCTCTTGATGAAGCAGCTGCTCGCCCCTGGTCGTCTTTTTTTGCCGAACGAGTCGGCTCGAGCGCGGGGCGAGGCAGCCTGGCTGGGTCGCGAGAGCCTGTCGAGGCATCCCCGTCGCGTGCTCGTGGCCGTGCGGTGGTCAGGGGTGCACTCGTGCTCACAGTGCTCTGTACATGCTGCTTCGAGCCCGGCGAGCGTGGCCAGGGGGCCCGAATGCCACCCCGATACCTTTTGCTACCTGCAGACGTCACCAGCGGGACCTATTATGCTGAGCAAGCAGCAGCCTCCTGGGGAGAAGATGGGGGAGCGACGGGCAGCCCACGAGCGTGGCTCAGTCAGGCTGAGAGCTCTGCGCCCGCAGGCCGCTCCGGAGGCTTCTCCTCGCCCCGCCGTCCGGCTGCCCCCGCCGCGCAGCAGCAGCGCTCCACCACCACGCATGCGCCCGCGCCTGCCGCACGCCAGGGTGCGTCTCTGGTGGCCCGCCGCCGCCCGGTCAGGACTCCCCACCCCACCACTGATGAATCGCTGACACCGCCGCGTCTGGCTCGCAGCGCCTCCCCCGCCCGCGCAGCACGGCGGCGGCGGCGGCGGCATGCTGAGCGGCCTCGGCGGCATGGTCGCCCAAGGTGCCTCCTGGCTGCACCCTCCCTACCAGCGCGAGCAGCCCCAGGCCGAGTGGCTGAGCCGCCCCCCGCACCCGCCCCCGCAGGCATGGCGTTCGGCGGCGGCAGCGCGATCGCGCACCGCGCCATCGACAGCGTCTTCTCCAGCTCCAACCCGCCGCCCGCGGAGGCGCACCAGGCGGCCGCGCAGCTGGCGGCGGCGCCGGAGGAGCCGTGCTCGCGCCAGGCCAAGACGTTCGCCGACTGCATGAGCGAGCGCGGCGGCGACCTCGAGTCCTGCCGGTGCGGCCCCGCTGCCTGCGCCTGCCTCCCGGCCGGAAACCGCCGCCGGGGTCTGCCGCCGACACCCGCCTGCCCGCCTCGCAGGTTCTACTTCGATTCGCTGCAGGCGTGCAAGCTGTCGCCCTCCCCCTAGCCGCGCTCGCGTGCCTCTCCTGCGATTTTGACCGCGGCCGCCCTGCCGGCCGCCCTGCTTGCTGCGCCGATGCGCCGGCAGTGGTGCTGCCGGACTCGTTGACACCCGAGCAGCGTGTAAGCGTATGTCACACACAGCGCTGCTGTGGTGCCGCCCTAGGACAGGCTCTCAGCGATGTCCACTGCGGCTGGAGCCGGCCCACTTGCAAGGGGCAGCATTCGCAGGGCGGGGCGGGCGGCCTGGAGGGAAGCAGCGCAGAAAGCACGGGTCATTTGGCGGTGCAGAGCGCGGCCCCAGCTGGGGGTGGCTCCTCGGCGGCGGGTGCTCAGCCCTCGACGACCTGGATGCCCATGTTCTTGGCGGTGCCCCGGATGATGTTCATGGCCGCCTCCACCTTGGTGCAGTTCAGGTCGGGCATCTTCTGCTCCGCGATCTCCTGCGCGCAGGCAGGCGGGCGCCGCCCGTCAGCCCCCCCTGCCCGGCGCGTTCTGCGGTGCCGTCGAGCGGCGGGACGGCTCGACGCGCCTGCAGCTGCGCGACTGTGATCTTGCCACCCTTCTGCAGCTGCGGCTCGCCCGCGCCCTTGGCCACCTTGGCCGCCTTCTTGATCAGGAAGGAGGCCGGCGGCGTCTTGAGCACAAAGGTGAAGCTGCGATCCTGTAATGGGCCACGTCCGCAGCTCAGGCGCCCGCCCAGTCGGAGTGGGGGCAGCCAGAGCAGTCGGTTCGCAGGGAGAGGGAGGCACCTCGTAGACCGTGATCTCCACGGGGATGACCTGTCCGATCTTGTCCTGCGTGGCCGCGTTGTACTCCTTGCAGAACGCCATGATGTTGACACCCTACAGGTGGCACCGGGGCGCGCCGCTTGAGCCCCTGCCTCCGGACGTTTGACGGCTTGGCCTGGAACTGCTGCTGCTCGGAATGAAGCCCTGCCTTGGAGCCGAGGGCCGGGCCCACTGGCGGTGCCGGGTTGGCCTTGCCGGCGTCCAGTGCCAGCTTGATGTAGCCGGTCACTGCGGGCAGACGGGACTTTGCGGTCACGAGAAAGTCCCGAGCGCGCTCAGCACGGCTCTGAGCAGTGTCCAGCGGACGCCTGTCAGTGCTGGCGGGGGACACATGCAGGTCGCATGCCTGGCTGTTCGGGCAGCCTTGGCGTGCTGCGGCATGCCATCAAGGGGGGAACAGCAACATTCAATATGCCTGGAACACCTCGGCCATGTCGGGCCACCCAAAAGAGCGAGAGCCTCGCCTTTGGCAGCCATCGCCGTCACTCGCCGGCTGCCCGCCCGTCTGCTCTGGCACGCGCAGCTCGGTCCGCTGCATACATGACCCTCACTCCGCCGGTACTGCTGTCCCAGGAAGGCGCTGCGCAGCGCGGGTCGGCCGGCGGGCGCCTGCGGCGCGGCACACCGCGGGATGCAACCGGCGCGCATGTCCATGACGCGCCCGTTCAGCGCCATCTCCTCCCCTCTTCGCCCCTACGCGCCAATCACCGAGTCGTGCGGTTGCGGCTTCAGAGGTCATCTGCGTCCACCAGCCTGGCCGGTTGCCGGCGCCAGAGAGGTCGACGTCACGTATAAGCCCGGGAGAAAGCTTCTCTGGCTGGTGATTCCGGCCGTCGACATCCAGGAGAGCCTCGGTGATTGCGCAGGAGCAAGTGCGGCTCCCAACCGCGCTGCGACTTTTTATTCGGTGCGCTTGGCGCCAGGTGCCTGTTTCTGCCTTTCCAGCCAGCAAACGACTACCCACAAACGATGGCGTCTTCCAACATACTTGATGAGCCTTTTTGGGTCTCGCGGCCGGCCTCCCGCGGGGAACAATCCGGGGCGAATAATTGCGAGTCGGCCGACCGGACTGCAGAGCGTTGCCTGCCCTCTTCTAATCTAGGAAACTGATTATCTTCGTTACACTCCTACCTCCCCGCATACTCCGCATGCCTGCGGCGCGCGCACGCGAGTAACGCAGCTGCGATGTGCTGCCCGTGTGGCCCCCAGCCGCCCCGGCATATACCCGCCGCCGCCTTATCCGCCTGGTCCCTCAGGGTGCTACTCGTTCGACTGGGCTGCATGGGCACTGGCCGCATGGGCTGCTCCCAGCAAAACAGGTGGCATGGGCCGCCACTAAACAAACAACCCTCCTGGTGCCTGCTGTCTGTCAGAGCAGCAGAGCTGACGCCCAGCGCCTCGCGTGCAGGGCACCCAGTCTGTGAAGCTGCTTGGCGGGCGCCTGCGATGAAATTCGGCAAGCGGCTGGGCGCGGAGGCGGCGCGTGGCTGGCGGGGCACATACCTCGACTACAAAGAGTGCAAGCGGGCCATCCGGCAGGACGTGCAGGCGCAAGGTGCGCTGCCCTCAGCTGGCCGGCACAGAGCTGCCCCTGCGGGCTGGCAGCGGCAGCGCGGCTGACTGCCAGTGTGGGTGGCGGCCCGCAGACCCGCAGGGCAGCTGCTTCGAGGCGGCCATCCGCGCGGAGCTGCTGAAGATCGGCGCCTTCTTCGCCGAAAAGGAGGAGGAGCTCGAGGTGCGTCCGCTGCCTCGCGTGCACGCCTCTCCTGGTCCCGCCCCCCTTCCCCCGGGTGCTGACCCCCCCTCGTGGGGCGCGTGCAGGCGATGGCGGCCAGCCTGCAGAGGCGCGATGCCGCCCAGCTGGCCGCCTTCCGCGCGGAGGTCCTGGAGCTGCGCAAGTACGCGGTGCTCAACTCGACGGCGGTCGTCAAGGCCGTCAAGAAGCGCAACCGCCACCTGGGCGCGGCGGCTCCGGGCGCGGCGCCGCTGCGCGCGACCGACCTGCTGAGCCAGCAGCACTTTTTCACGTCGCCCAAGCTGGCAGCGCTGTCCACGCGCGCCGAGGTCCTGGCCCAGGTGCGGCCGCCGCCGACCTGCAAGTGCACGGCTGCGTGCCGGGGCCGGGCCCTGTCGCCTGAGCCCCGCCGCCCGGTGGCAGGACATGCGGCCGCGCGAGGAGGCGGCGCGTGCGCTGGAGGAGTACGAGTGCCCCATCTGCCTGGGCGTGCTGCAGAGCCCCGTGCTGCTGACCTGCGCGCACCGCTTCTGCTGGGGCTGCCTGCTCGCGCACTGCGCCACCTCGCAAGGCACGCGCCTCCCCTCCCCTCGGCCAGCTCCAGCACACCGTGCAGCGCCTGACGAGGGGATGCCGCGGGCGGGCGTGCAGAGACGCAGCGGCAGCACAGCCACGGCCAGGAGGCGGAGGGGGAGAAGCCGGGCGCCAAGCTGCTGGCAGCCATCGCGCACGACTCGGCCGCCTCGCGAGCCGCCACCTACGGCTGCCCCGTCTGCCGCAAGCCGCACCTGCTGGACCTCGACCGCCTGCAGGCGCCCTCCCCACCCCTCGCTCGGCCGCCCGGCTGTCTCGCCTGCCGCGCACGCCTCTTCGGCCGCGGGACCGTCACAAGTTGGCCGACTCGCTGTGCCGGCGGCGGCGCTGAAAAGGCGGCGACTGGTGAGGCTCGGAAGGCCGCCACTGAGCCGACTCCCATCGGGCCGCCTGCAGGTGGACCAGACGCTGACCGACTTCATCAGGCGGCTGCAGCTGCGCCAGCGCGCCGCCGCCAAGCCGCCCGCGGCGCCCGCGCAGCCGCCGGCGACCGCGCCGGTGCCCTGCCGCCGCAGCCAGGAGGAGGCCGTGACCGTGCAGCTGGCGCCGCCGGGCAAGGCTCCGCCGCCGGCTCTCCGAGTCTGCTGCCGACCGGTTTAGAGCGGCTCAGCTGCAGTCCAAGGCACGCGAGAGCAGCCTTGAGCCTGGCGCCGCGCAGCCGCAGGCGGCCTGCTGGGCGACGCCGCCTCGGAGACGGAGCTTGAAGAGGAGGAGGAGGGCGCCGCCGCGGCCGAAGCGGAGGTCGAGGCGCAGGAGAGCAGCAGCGCGCCCGTGCCGCCGCTGCTGCCGCCGCAGGCGCGCGCGCCCACCCAGCCCCCCCATACACGCCCCAGCCCCTGCAAGCCCGTGCCGACACCCTTGCAGACTCTGCTGGCGCCCAAACAGACCAGTGCGGGCTGGCGAGGGCCATGAGCCTTGCCGCCGCCCTCCCTGCCCGCAGAGCGAGGCCATGCGCGGCCGCCTGACGGTGGTGCTCGACCTGGACGGCACGCTGATCAGCAGCTACACGCCGCGCCGCGCGCCCTCGCTGCCGCCGGGCCTGCGGTCGTACGTCGTCGGCCGGGGCGCCAAGCTCAACCCGAACGGCGTGCTGGTCGTCGAACGCCCCGAGCTGGCCGCCTTCTTCTCGCGGCTGTCCGAGTTTGCGGGTGCGCGCTCTGCCGGTCCTGGGGGGGGGGGCCGGGGGCTGGGATGGTATGGGTCCGAAAAGGCGCTGTTTGACACCACCTCCTCGTCAATCCACCATCATCTGCAGCCTCTGGAAGCAGGAGATGTTCCGTGTCTGATCTCCGTCCCAGAGGAGGCACATGATCTCCATCCCTGCTCCACTCGACTGAGCCGTCGCGCCCCGCCTGCCGCAGAGGTGGTCCTGTTCACGGCCGGCCTGGAGGACTACGCGGCGCCCATATGCGCGGCGCTCGAGCGGCAGTACGGCGCCTTCACCGCGCGCCTCTTCCGCCCCGCCACCGTCGCCTGCGACGCCTACCCCTGCGTCAAGGTGCCGCCCTCCTGGGGCCTTGGCAACCGTCATGGACGCAGTGTCGAGGCTGCATCCAGCTTCTTTTCCCAGACTCGCCTGCCATCATGGGTGAAGGCTTGCCTCTGCCAGCCCGGCTCAGCCGCGCGCGCCCGCAGGACCTGTCCCGCCTCGGCCGCGACCTGAAGCGCACCGTGCTGGTCGACGACACGCCGCTCGCCTTCATGTGGCAGCCGAACAACGGCGTGCCCGTCTTCAACTTCCGGTGCGCCCCCTCCCCTGTGCGGTGTCGCCGGGCGCGGCAGCAGCAGAGCACAGCGCCTGTGGGCAGAGCCGCCCCCACGCCCAGACCCACGGCAGCTCGCCAGCGCGGCGGCGGCTGAGCCCCACGCGGCCGCCGACCGCCTGCAGCGGCGACGTGGACGACCGCGTGCTGCCCGAGGCGATCCTGCCGCTGCTGGAGCAGCTGGCGGCCGCGCCGGACGTGCGCCCGCTGCTGCAGCGCCGCTTCGACATGCCGCGCTGGCTGGCCTCGCACGGCATCCCCGCCTCGCCGCGGCCGGCCAAGCCGGCGGCCGCGCCCGTCGCGCGCAGGCTGGAGCTGACGCCGCGCCGGCCGCCGACGCCCGCGCCGCCCGCGCGCCGCGGCACGCTGCTGCTGGCCGATTTCGACAACACGCTGACCGACTGCGACGCGGGTGGGCGGCTCCTCCCCCCGCCTGGCTGTGGCCGCGAGCAGCTCCCCGCCGGCCGGGCGCTGAGCGCGCCCCGGGCCCCTACAGGTGAGCGGCTGGTGGGCGCGCTGGCGCCCGAGCTGGCGCCCATGCTCGCCTCCATCCAGCAGCCGGCCAACTTTGTGCCCGCCACCAACGCGGTGCTCGCCGAGATGGGCCGCCGCGGCGTCACCCCGGCGCGCCTCGAGGCCGCCCTCAGCACGATGGCGGCCGAGCTGCCGGCGCCGACGGTGGAGCTGCTGCGCTGGGCGGGCCGCCAGCGGCTGGACGTGCGCGTGCTGTCCGACTGCAACAGCCTCTTCATCGCCCGCATGCTCGAAGGTGCGGAACCACCCCCGCCTGCTGTTGGGATGGACGCAGCCTGGGCGGCAGTGGTCTGACGGTGCACGGCGCCGGCAGGCGCGGGCGCGGGCGGGCTCGTGGCGGAGGTGATCACGAACGAGGCGGCCTACGAGGCCGCCGCCGCCGCGCCGGAGGCCGCGCCCGCGTGGGCGGGCGCCTTTGCGCGCACGCAGCCGGCCGCCGAGGCCGCCGAGCGCCTGGTGGTGCGGCCGCGCCACTCCGGCCCGCCGCACGGCTGCCCGCTCTGCCCGGCCAACCTGTGCAAGGCGCGACCCGCCTCCCCCCGACACTGCCGCCGCCTCAGCTGCTGAGATCGACCGCAGTCTCAGCGGTGGCAATGACATGCGCAGGGCCTGGAGCTGGGCGCGCTGCGGCGGCGGCACGGCTACGCCCGCGTCATCTACTGCGGCGACGGCGCGAACGACCTGTGCCCCGCGCTCGCGCTGGGCCCGGGCGACGCGGTGCTCGCCCGCAAGGGCTTCGACCTGGACCTGCTCATCGCCAAGCGCGCGGCCGGCGGCGGCGCCAAGGTCACGGCCGCCGTGCACGTGTGGGAGACGCACCAGCAGCTATTCGCGCTCGTGCGGCGCCTGGCCGCCTAAGCCGGCCTCTGCGATTCCGCTGAGCACTGCTGCGTTCCGGCTGACTGCTGCGTTGAAAAGTCGCGACGTAGGCCTAGGGGATGGGTTGACTGGCCGGCTGCTGGTGTCTGCGTGCTGAGCCGCGCCTGGGTGGATCGTCTGCTAGTAGTGTCGGACTTCAGCCGCCGCCTGCCATTACTGACTGGCCTGGTGAATAGCGCCATGACTGTGCGGTCCTGGCAGGCATTCTGCCTGCAAATGCTTCGCCTGCCACTGTGAAGAGTGGTTTCTTCATCAAAAAGCCAAGTTACACATGTCAGCTCGGCTTCCAGCAGGCTGCCAGGGAAGCCAGCATGCATTTGGGCACGGCCCTGACCTCTTCTGTTGCAAGTTGATGAGCGGGCGATGCGTCGATGCTCGTCCTGACCGCCAAATCCGGCGTAGTTCGAGTGTTGGGGTCGCCGCTTGTATGCAAACGCTGCAATGGTGTGTGCTGCTGAGTCCATAGGCTCCTCCACATGCGCATGCTAGGGCTTAGTCCTGCTGGTCTTGCTTTAACCATACAGGCGGTCTCCGCAAACTGGCGACAGCTGTTTGATGTGCCGCGGAGTCGTCCCCTATAGGGGAGAAGATGGCAGCAGCTCCCGGCTCGGCTCGGCTCGGCTCGGCACTAGTACTGAACCGCTGAATTTCTGTGCCTGCATCTTCTGCCGGGGACGCCGGCAGGTCTGCAGGTTCAGTCTCCTGTCTGCTGGAGCCTCTGCAGCAGCAGCCCACCGGAGGCATGCAATAGGCAGGAAGGCATGCCTGAGCTGCTGTTATAAACTGGTTTTGCCCAGCTGCTTCAGATCTGCCTGGCTACGGCCGCAACCGGCCGGCCACGGTGGCAATTCACCCCCTGCTTATAATTCATTCCAAAACGTAGGAGACGCGCTGTCGAGAAACAGACGTGTGGCTTTTGGTTGCCCTAGTTGGCATCATTCTTCATGACGTTCTGCTGCTTGAAGAGAACAGCAGCTGCACGAGATCATATTGGGGCTTTCAAATCTAAGAGCTTGCCAAGGCCTAGTGTCTGTGCCATGAACCAGGAGAACGCAAAGAAGCTGCTGCCTGCTACTGGCGAATGCCATCATGGTGCACCCATGGTGTGCATCATCATGGACTGGAGCAGCGTTACATTTCCTGCGGCCGAGCAGGAGGTTTTGTCACAGATTGGGCAGACCTTGATGGCCCGGGCTTAGGTCAGGCCTAATTCCCAGGCAAAGCGACAAATTCCGTGGCAGGGACAAACGCAGAACATCGGACACAAGTGCCCAGGGACTTGAAGTCACAGAATTGGGTGGGGCCGCAGTCTGCGCTGGTGCTGCACCCACGGCATCCGCTATTGTCGGTGTCAACTTCCACAACGCCGATGGTTGTAAATTGAGTTCCAACAGTTGGGTGGCAGTAGGCGAAAGTGCCGCCACCGGCACCGCCAAGAACGTGGTTGGAGTAAGGTTCAGAGCAGAAGACCCCTGCAGAACAGAGTGCCTGTTTTCAATCGCAAAATCAAAGGTTGGGACAGCTGCAATTATTCCCTGACATCAATATTGATCGCAATCCATACAATCCAGGGAGTCCTTACCAGGGAAGTTGGGGCATTGGAATGTTGAAAAGGTGAATCTCTCCTGAGTAGTAACGTCAACAGTATTGATGGTCATCAGATTGAAACGCCCCTCGTCGCAGGGGTAGTCACGGGGGTTGAAGCCTGCAAAAACGCAGGTGCCGCCGCGTGAGGAGAAGGCGCTTCCGGCTGCGCCGCCGCAAGAGGCACAAGACAGCGAGCGGGACATCCATGCCACTGTACGGCCAGGCCGCTGGCCAAGGAAAGCGGAGGCAGGCCGGACGGTGCGCACCGCAGGTGCCGTTCAGGCACTGCCGGCCGCTTGTGCAGGCGTTGCCGCAGGTGCCGCAGTTGGAGGTGGAATTGAGCGCATTGCCGTCAGTGCAGCCTGCAGCAAAACTGTCTCGCGTGAGCCATATCTGCTGATGGCTGCGCGGCTGGGGAGCAAGGCAAGCTACACTCGATAAGTGCAGCCACCAACGGGATGTCAAAGCAGGCAGGCTGGTGCGCACCACAGGTGCCATTCAGGCACTGCTGGCCGTTGGTGCAGGCGTTGCCGCAGGCGCCGCAGTTTGAAGTGGAGTTGAGAGCATTGCCGTCAGCGCAGCCTGCAGCAGGTGGGCACTGAGCAATGTCCAGAGACTGAGGACTGAGCAGCCGGAAAGCGGGCAGCGAGCTAGGCTTGCCCGCTGCAGGCAGGGAGCAGCAAAAGCAGGGGAGCTGGTGCGCACCGCAGGCACCGTCCAGACACTGCTGGCCGTTGGTGCAGGCGTTGCCGCAGGTGCCGCAGTTGGAGGTGGTGTTGAGGGCATTGCCGTCAGAGCAGCCTGCAGAGTGGCAAGCACCGTATGAGTCCACCGAGCAGCTTGGGCAAAAGAGCAGGCTGTAACGTCAGGCGCTCGGCTGGCAGCAGCTCAAGGGCATGGAGCGCACCGCAGGCGCCGATAAGACACTGCTGGCCGTTGGTGCAGACGTTGCCGCAGGTGCCGCAGTTGGAGGTGGAGTTGAGCGCATTGCCGTCAGGGCAGCCTGCGAAGCGGCAGGCAGACGCCGGGTGGGGCCACAAAAGGCTGTGCAGCTGCGCAGCCTGACAGCAGGACAGGCTGCAACGTCAGACTTTTGGCTGGGAGGAGCTCAGCAGCATCATGGGAGCGAACCGCAAGAGCCATTCACGCACTGCTGGCCGTTGGTGCAGACATTGCCACAGGTCCCGCAGTTGGTTGTGGTGTTCAGGGCCTTGCCGTCAGAGCAGCCTGCGGCAGGCATGCGCCAAATGAGCCCTCGTAGCCATTTTTGCTGCTGCTGGCTTCGCAGCCGGCAAGCAGTGCTCAACGCGTACGCTGAGCTACTCATTGCGGACAAAAAAACGGAAGCAGGCCAGCTGATGCACACCACAGGTGCCATTCGCACACTGCTGGCCGTTGGTGCAGGCGTTGCCGCAGGTGCCGCAGTTGAAGGTGGAATTTAGTGGGTTGCCGTCAGTGCAGCCTGCGGCAAGTCGGCGCCGCCTGAGCCCTGAGAGTCGATGGCTGCACACCCGTGTGCTGAGCAGCGGCAAGGACGATGAGGCAGGCAGACAAGCGCTGACATTGCACATTCGTTGGCACAGCAGAAGTGCTGGAAGGCAGGCAGCAGCTGCACTGATAGGTCAGGTCCGTGCGTACCACAGGTCCCATCCACACAGCTCTGGCCATTCGTGCAGATGTTGTCACAGCTGCCGCAGTGAGAGCTGTTGGTGTTCGCGTCTATGCAGAAGCCTCCGCAAATGGTGCCCGGACAGCCTGCAGCTCTTAGCATGTGGGGGCATCAGCGCTGACAAGAGATGACGCAACGCTCAAAGGATGCCAGCTTCCCAGCTTGGCCAGGCGCTGCTCAGCTGTTTGCCGGCTGAAAGGCAGCAGAAATTCCTCTCTTTGGGAGGGGAAGACCCTGCTCTTCCCCTTGCAGTGCTCGGTGACCCACGACCGGCGGCGGTGCGCGCCTGGCGGCGGAGGCGGGCTGACTGGCTGGGGGCTGGGCGCTGGCGGCGGCGGCGGCGACGAGAAGACTGGCTGTGGGCTGGGAGCTGGCGGCGGCGGCGGCAACGAGAAGACTGGCTGGGGACCAGGTGCAGCCGGGGATGGTGGCGGTGGGGGCGGTGGCGGCGGCGGGCTGATGGCAGCGTTGCACTGCAGAAGTGGACGTGGTCAGGCTGGGCAATATCACAGCGGTACGGCAGCTGGCTGGTGGCTGAGAACAAGGTTCATTCCACCAGCGAAGTGCTCACCCTGTATATGGGGCCGCCATCCCGGATGCTGAATTCCCCCGGCTGTGCTGTGCTCACAGCGCAGGGGCCTCGTGGGTTGCAGCTGATGTCGCTGGTGGCCGTGTTGAAGTCAAAGCAGGCGTAGCTGCCGTCGCTGGCGGGAGGGCTGCAGTAGCAGGGACCAAAGCCGGGATTGTATGGCACAGTGCTGCCTGCAGCCCGCCGCTGTATGCCTCATCACTAGTGGCAGGAAGGTGAGCACACGTGCGGGAAGAGAACGCTCCAAAGGCTCACCTGGTGGGGGGTTTGGGCCGCCGCTTTGCCCCTGCCCTGGTGGCGGCGGCTGCGGCCCCGAGCCTGCAGTGTGCTCAGCATGCGATTTGGCAACTGTCTGCGTACATGCGTGCAATGCTGGCAACAGCTGCACACACACAAAGGAGATTGCACTTGGGGAAGGGGCCTTGCCGCTGCCAGCAGGGGACGAGCAGTCAGGCGCGGCCAGCGGGTAGCAGACGGTCTGAGCGCCCTGGGCAGCGGTGGTGGCGCACACGCTGTTCTCGCCGCAGGAGCAGGAACTGGTGCAGTCTCCACCGGGGTTCTGAGCGACCTTCACGGTCTGCAGGTCCCCAGGCAATGGGCTCAGTTGAGAGGTAGCGCTGCTCGATGCTGCAGCAGCAGCATGCAAACATTCTGCACGCACCTGGCCCTCGGTCGTCAGTCCGCAGATGACGCCCGACACGCCGTTCACTCCGATGCACAGCTCAGGTGTGCCCGGCACGCCTGTGCAGGCCACCGCGCCTGCAGCAGGGCAAGCGACGTTCCCTTCGAGGTGCCCGCACACAGCGTCCTCCTGTCAGCGCGTACAAGCAGATAGAGGAGGAGGCGAGGACACACTGCTGGGCAAAGGACATGTCGGTGGCGGCGGTGGCGGTGACGCCTGCGGCGCTGGCGGAGGTGAGCCACCAGCCGACGGCGGCGGTGGCAGCGCAGCCGACGTGGCAGGCGGAGGAGGCGTTGGAATCGGAGAGGGCGGGGGGGACGGAGCCACAGGAGCAGGCGGGGGAGGTGCGGCCTGTGTGAGCGGAGGCGACAGAGCTGCAAGGGGCAGGGTGGCGGTTAGGTCTCCGGCCGACACGTCTTGTCTACGCGCAAGGAGCGGCCGGCGCCAGCTGAGGGACGGTCGAAGAGCTCACGCGCAGCTACGCTGGCGCACAAGAAGCCCGCTAATGCCAGCAAAGCCAGCGCGCCGCGGAGGGCGCCCTTTGATGACGACATCAGCCCCACCCGAGCCTGCGATCGGCGCGGCGATTGCATTTTGTCATTCTATTCATCCAAGTCTCACATTGCCGGTCTTGGGACATATAATGGTGCCCTGCAGCGGGTGTCGATGCATGTTGAAAAGATGGTAATGGCGGCAACACCAGGCTATCGCCTGCCGGGCAAGCATCCTGTTGGAGCCGAAAGTTTATTATCAACCATCTGGAAGAGTGCGAGGAAGCCTCACTGGCCGGTGCCGCAGATTCGGGAGCAGATGCGACGATGCCGCCCGTCCGGGACGCCCAATCAGGCGCGCGGCGAGGCACTCACGCACATGCTACTAGTGAAACTGAGCTGCAGGGGCACAGACCAGGGGAAAATATTCGCAAGCTGGTGATCAGCGCCGTACCGGCACGTCCCGTCAGTCGTTAAGAAACCGACGTCATGCCCCCGGCCCTCCCTCCGCTTTCCTTCGATTTTTTTAAACACAAGAGCGTGGATTTAGGGCGTGCAGTCATGCACGACAGCAGGACATGGTTACATAACCAACCGCGCCCCGTACACGCCTGCTGGCTAGCAGTCGTTGCGCAGAGAGGCGGCGAACGCCGCCACCAGCATCATCAGCGAGCCGAAGAGCAGGGCGATCCTGGCCCTGCTGGAAGCGCTGCACCTCCTGCGGCGGAATGAGAGCATCCGTCTGCGAGTGCAGATACAGCTGGCGAGAGATGGGGGCCTGCGTCTGCCAGGCCTGCCAAATCTGCGTGCAAGCAGGTGTACTGGGTCAGCCGCTTGGCTGCGGCTGATTGCGAGAGCGGAGGCTGCATTCGAAGAAGGAGCGTGCACCTCTGCTTGTCGAGTTGCAAAGTAGGAATTGCCCAGCACCGGGCTGAAGATCTGCCTGGCTGCCGCCACGAGCTGCGGCCGCTCGTGCTCGATGTCGTGAGCCGGCAGTCCCATCCTCAGGGAGCAGAAGAACAGAGCGTGCCTGGCCATGCTGGAGTCCAGCTGTACCTCCTCCTGCAGCGATAAGCGGGCGGCGTCCGTCTGTGAGTACATATACAGCAGGTGATGGCGAGAGGCGATTGCTTGCGTCTGCCAGGCTTATTAGATCTGGCTGCACGCAAGCGGGAGCAAGAAGCGGGCAGGCCGGGTCAGCCGCCTGGCTGCTGCTTGCTTAAGCGGAGGCTGCCTGAGAAGCAGCAGGAGCTCCTCGTCTTGCCGGGCTGATAAGAAGGGACGACTGTCCAGTGGCGGGCTGAATATCTGCGTGGCTGCAGCAGGTGCCGGCCATCAGCCACCCGTGGTGGAATTTCGAACGTGCAGCCCCTGCCACCTCACAGCTGCTAGGCAGGTCATTGACTGAGGGGCACAGAAATGAGGCCCATGACCGGACCTTGCCAAAACGTCTGGCGTCAACCGCGCCAGGGCCGAGTCAAAGACGGTGCGCCTCTGTAAGCCAGGAGGCGTCTGACGGCCGCTGTAGCGGGGCCACCAGCAGCAGGTCCTCGGTCCCCGCACCATGCTGTCTGTCCGGATCGAGGCGCATCTGCTGTTGTGGCTCGCACTGGAGCGGCTTGCGGGCAGTGCCAGTCAGGAAGCCAGACATGCGCTGGGGCGGCACAGCCTCCCCTGTCCAGGTCTGGCGTCAGGTCTGGCGCCATGAGTCTGGCGCCATGAGTGTCGAGTGGTCTGGCACGGCTGCCCCGTTCAGCCGTGGCCATTCAAGGACAATCCTTGAATGGATGGCATGCGTTTCAATGCCCTGGCCGGGGCGGGGCTGGCCGGCCCCAAGGAGCTTGATGCTTACTTACCTTTCCCGCTATGGCGAGCGGCCGGTGTCCTGCCAGCTTGATCCACGCAGAGGCCAGTACCTCAGGGAGATCACCAGAGCTGCCGGCCCCGCCGTGCGGGCAGCGATGTCCACCCTTCGGCCGTCCCTTTGATTGCCTCAGGCCCAGAGCGGGCAGGATAGCCCGTGAGCGACACCTCCTGCGCGGGCTGGCGCAATCTGCACCTGAAATCGGCGAGCATCTGACACGGCGGGCTCCCGAGTACTCGGATCTCGAGGGTGCGGAGGGCGATGGCGACACACACAGCTTGAGCGGCGATGAACATCAGGTGCAAATCGCGGTTTCCCCTGGAAGCTCGTCGCTGGCGTGGATGATGCTCCCTTTGACATAGTCATTGTCAACCTAGAGTTCAGCCTCGGCTGGCAGACAACTCGCGGCCGACAAACGTTCGAACTGCGGCCTGCAGAAAGCGCTGGTCAAGGCGGCGGTCGCCCGCGCCGCCCGCGGCGAGCCGCTCGAGGCGCTGGCAGAGCTGCGGGCGCTGGCAAAGCGCTTCCCGAGCAACTGGCGCATCCTGGTCTCTCTGGGCGCGCAACTCGGCAGGCAAGGGCGCTATGACGAGGCTGTTGCGTCGTTCCAACGGGCGGCGGAGCTGGCCGGGGAGGAGTCGGCCGATGTGCTCAAGGTCGGCCCGGTCGGCTGGCCGCTGCTCAGCCCGTCCGTCTGGCCCAGCAGCTTTTATGAGGACGGACCTGCTTGCCTCTGCGGCAGCGTGCAGCGTCCGCTGCAGCCCCGCAGCCGGCAGCCTTGCGCCCCCGCCAAAGCCCTTTCAGCCGCCCGCAGGCGTGGGCGGCCATGGAGCTGCGTCGCGGTCGCAGGCCTGCCGCCCAGCGGCTCTTCGCCGACGCGCTGCACCGCTCGCCGGACAACGTGCGGCTGCTGCTGTGCGTGGCGAGGGCGGAGCTCGCGAGCCAGGAGCCGGCGGCGGCTGAGGCGCGGCTGCGGCGCGTGCTGGAGCTGGCGCCCGACGACTCGGAAGCCATCCAGGCGCGCCCCGCCGCTGCTGACTGCTTTGGTGAAATGCCCCAGCGGCCTGCCATGCCCGCGGCACAGCACGGCAGCCGCTTGCCGCGGTCTGCCACCCTCACAGAGCAGGCGCCTGACGGCCACGCACGCTGCGCCGCGCAGCTGCTGGCCGGCCTGCTGGCCGCGCGCGGCGACCGCAAGCCAGCGCGGGCACTGCTGCAGCGTGGGCTGGCTGCCCGCCCGGCGGACGCGGCGCTGTTCACCGCCTGGGGCGCGGCCGAGCAGCGGTGGGGGCTGCCCGCGCGGGCGCGTGCCGTCTTTGCCCGCGGGCGCGAGGCGTGCGGCCCGGACGCGGCGCTGCTGGCTGCATGGGCGCGCTGCGAGGCGCGGCCCCCCACGCTGCCGCCCAGGGCAGGGCCAGCTTGGGAGCACCTCCCGGCTGTCCTGTGTGACGCGATGGTGGCGGCCGCGCCTCACCCGCCCTGTCCTCCGCAGGCGCTGCAGCGCAACACGCCTGGAGCGCGCAAGCTGTTCCGGGAGGCCGTCGCCGCCGACCCCTGCAGCCGCCTGGCGGCCCGCGGCCTGGCCGAGCTGGAGTCGCGCGCGGGCAACACGGACGCGGTGCGCGCTTCCTGCACTCAGCTGCGCGCTGCGAAGTGCTATTCCAAACGGAGCACCCTCCGCTGCTCGCTGCTGCGCCAACTCTGGCCGGCTGCCCTGCCGTGCCGGGATGTGCGTCTGTGGACCAGGGGGCAGTGAGCAGCCCCGGCGGCCGCTGTGCAGGCGCTGCAGCTGTACCGGCGGCTGCAGCAGCTGGAGCCGCGCAGCGCCTGGGTGCTGCGCTCGATGGGGCAGTGCTACCAACGCTCCGGCCGCCTGGAGGCGCGCCCGCCGGCCCCGCTGCCCCCCCTTGCTGCCCCGGCCCCGGGCTGCGGCGCACCTGAGGCCCTGCTCGACCGCCCGCAGGAGGCGCGGCAGGCGCTGGAGGCCGCGCTGGCGCTGGCGCCGGCCGACGCGCGCGCGCTCAGCCTGCTGGGCGGCCTGGAGGTCGCCGCCGGGCGGCACGCGCGTGCGGCCGAGCTGTTTGCTGCCGGCATGGCGCTGCCAGGTGCACTTTATGCCGGCCCTGCTGCCGGCCAAGCTCCAAGCGCCTTCAGCCGCCCCGGCCGCCCCACCCGGCCGCCGTGACCGGCCCGCCGACCGCCCCCGCAGACTCGCGCTCGACGCTCGAGTGCTTCGAGGGCGCGGCCAAGCTGCTCGAGTTCGGCGTGCGCCCCGAGGAGGCCCGCGCGACGTTCGCGGCCGGCTGCGCGCGCGGCCGCCCGCCGCGCGTCTCGCGGCTGCTGCGCGAGTTCGCCTCCTTTGAGAAGCGGCAGGGCCGGCTGCAGGTGCCCCTCCTCGCCTGCCTCACGGCTGCCCGCTCTCTCAGCAAGCTCACGTGCCACGCCGGCGGAAACGCAAGCCGCCTGCGCGTCCAGCCGGCGGCCGCTGAGGGGCCACCCCGCCCCCCCGCAGGAGGCAGCCAGCCTGTTCCGCGCGTCGCACGAGGCCAACCCGGCGGACGCGCGCACGCTGCTGCTGTGGGCGCTGCTCGAGCGGCGGCAGCGCCGCTGGGACGCCGCGCGCGAGCTGTTCCGCAAGGGCGAGGCGCTGACGCCGAAGGACCCCTTTGTCTACCAGGCAGGCCCCCGGCTGGGCGCCTTGCACTGCCTCCGGGGTCGCCTGGCGCCAGCCGCGCTGCCCAGCCCGGGGCGCTCCGCAGATCGAGCTGCCTGGGCGCCACTGAGGCAGCCTCCCCCCTGAGGGCAGCTGAAAGTCCGGGCACCCCACGCAGGGCTGGGGCCGCATGGAGCAGCAGGCGGGCGACGTCGCCGCCGCGCGCGCCGTCTTCAAGACCGGCTGCCGCCGCTGCCCCAAGTGCGGCCCGCTTGCCTGTGGCCTCGCCGGCTCTGCCGTGCAGCCAGCGCCCGTCCGCAGCTGGCTGACACGCGGCACGCACCGGCCGGCTGCAGCTCCGCGCCGCTGCTGCTGGAGGCCGCGCTGCTGGAGGCCGCCCAAGGCAACACGGGCGAGGCGCGGCGGCTGTTTGAGCGGGGCGCCGCCGCCAGGCGGCCGCACGCGCCGCTGCTGCAGGCGTGGGCAGCCCTGGAGGAGCGCGAGGGGCAGGCTGAGGTGGCGGAGGGACTGCGGCGGCGCTGGCAGGCGGCCATGCAGGCTGCCGCCACCTCCCCGCAGGCGTCCGCGGGCGAGAGCGACGCCAGCAGCGGCAGCGACGCGTCAGACGGCGAGGCTGCGTTTTGACGAGCCTTTGCGCTCCACTGCTTTCCTTGTTGCAGATTGGAGGTGCTGAAGCGAGACCCAGTTTTTGTGGCTGTGCCGTGATGATCCGCCTCTCGCGGTCGGACGGCTGTGTGTCCCATAGTGCTAGCACTCTCCCCTGGACGACGGCCCACAGCCGCACACAACGACCTCCACGCAACATGCCCAAAGCACGGGTTGCCAGCCGACCAGCCAGGCCACTCGACAGCCTGCCCCTCCTCCGCCAAAATCGTCGCCGGCTCGACCGGAGCGCCCTCACTCGCGCAACCAAAACCGGGCGCCCCCCGCCGCACCGCCGCCGCCGCGTCACTGCGCCGCCGCCGCCGCCTGGCCGGCGTACAGCTCGGCCACGCGGCCGACGTCGCGCGCGGAGCCGAGGAAGATCGGGCGGCGCTGGTGGATGTCGGTGGGGCGGATGTCCAGCACGCGGCCGGCGCCGGTGATCGCGGCGCCCTGCGCGGCCTCCGCGAGGAACGCCATCGGGAAGCACTGCGGCGGATGCGGCGAGATTCCGTCAGCGCGGCCGGCCAAGAGGCGGGGTCGGGGCGGCGGCTGGGGGCGGCGGGGCGCGCCTCGTACAGCAGGCGCAGCTTGCCGTTGGGCGACTTGCGGTCGGCCGGGTAGAGGAAGATGCCGCCGTACAGCAGCGTGCGGTGCACGTCCGCGACCATGGAGCCGACGTAGCGCAGGCTCTTGGGCTTGCCGCTCGCGCCCGGGAACTTGGCCTCCTCCACGTACCTGCGTGGCATGACAGGGGGCCGCTCGACAGGCTGCCCTGCTCGCTGGGGCACTAGCCGGGCGGCAGGGAGGGGGGGCGCGCTTGGCGGTGGCGCCGTCCCACAGCGTCGCGTTGCCCTCGTTGATTGAGTAGATGGTGCCGGCCGGCGGGATGCGCAGGGCCGGGTTGGTCAGCACAAAGTCGCCGATGTTGGCGTCGAGCGTGAAGGCGGACGGCGCCTCGCCGGTGGAGATGACCATCACGCAGCTGGCAGGGCCCCGCGGGCGGGTCAGCGTCGGGCGAGCGGGGGTTCCCTTGCATGCAGGCGGCTCAGCACCCAAGGGGCGGCTCGCACCTGGAGCCGTAGAGGCAGTAGCCGGCGGCCACCATCTCCGAGCCCGGCTGCAGCACGACCAGACGGCTGTCAGCATCCCGCAAGGCAGGCCCCTGCCCTGCCCTCACCCCTGGATTTGAAGGGGCGCGCCCGCAGCGCGTCCTCCTTGGCGCCCGGCTTGCCCTCGCGCTCGGCTGGGCGGCGCCAGATCCCAAAGATGGTGCCGACCGACACGGCGCAGTCGATGTTGCTGCTGCCGTCCAGGGGGTCGAACACGACCACGTACTCGCCGCGGTGCGCCTCGGGCACCAGGATCGGCTCCGCGCGCTCCTCGCTCACCTGCAGACGGCCGGATGGGGTCGCTGCTCCGGGCCCCACAGCCACAAAGCGGGCACGGCTGAGGCTGGGGCGGGCGCGCGGCAGCCGGGCTTTGTGCCTGCGAGGCGGGGGAGGAGGGATAGGGGGGAGCACCAGCACGGCGCACTGGTTGGACTGCGTGAGCACGTTGACAAAGACGTCGTCGGCCAGCACGTCCAGCTTCTTCTGGTCCTCGCCCTGGGTGGCCAAAGGTGGGGGTTGGCATCAGCGCAAAAGTCCGGGCACACTGGAACAGTCACCCGGCAGCCAGAGTGAGGGGACGCGCCTGCACGTTGCCCGAGCCGGCCAGGCCCAGCATGCCCGCCAGTCCCGCCTGCGCGCATTGCAGTCAGGCATTCAGGCGCCAGTGCAGGCGAGGAGCTAGGCTAGGCTAGGCGGGGCGCGCTCTCACCTTCCTGGTGGACGACTCAACGTACTTGCATGCCACGCACAACTGGTTGAGCAGCAGACTGAGGCTGCCGCGCGCCTCGGGCGCCTGCGGGCGTCGCAGGATATCAGAGCTGGTCAGGCGCGGCAGCTGTCTCACGGCTTTCGCGCAGGCTGGACTGCGCCAGCTGCGAATGGCATGTGTCACACGTTCAGCTGGAATACGAGCGAAGGCGGCGGTTGCCGATGCGCGCTCGATGCATCTGTCGATGATAATATGCTTTTAAGCGAATATCACGCCGTGACCCGCGCAGCCGCGCAGGACGAGCGATGACGGGCCGCCGCATGGCACACGCGGCATCGTCCCCCACCCGGCCTCAACAAGCAGTTTCACCAAGCGTTCTATGGCATAACAGAGTCGTACTCCCCAGCTGTCACCACCATGCAATCGATGTATAGCTGAGCTGGAAGGCCGACGCCGCGCACCTGGATGCGCTGCTGAGAGAGAATCCATGTCGTCAAGGTCACCAAGTTTTCGCTCGTGCGCACCAGCTCGCTCTGCTGTTGCGACATGGCGAATAGCGCGTCGCCTCGCAATTGCTGACTCGCAAGGCAGCAGGAGGCGGGAGGGCTGCATGAACGCATTTCGAGTGCGGCATTTCGCATTTCGCGATCGGCCTGCCAGCGAAGTGCGAAGACAATCACAGAAATCCAGTCAGGCCCACTGGCGCTCGCCACGCCCAGAGCGGCGTCGACAGTAGCTCGCAGGCCGGACATCAGGAATCGCCCGATGGCCAGCAAAGCCTTTTCGAAGCGGCCACGCTTCATCCTGGTTTCGGACCTCGACTGGACCATGGTGTTTGCCCCACTGAGTCGCAGCCTCCGAACATTTGCGCTTATAAGCGACCTGATCGGAAGACATGCCACATGCCCTGCCACCATGCCCTGCCACTCCTGACAGGCGGAGAAAGTAAGCACTGACGCCTGGCAGTCTGGCAGGTCGACCACGACGACAAGCAACACGTCGCTCTGCGCGCCTTCAACGAGCTGTGGCGGACCAAGTTTGCTGCCGACTCGCTGCTCGTCTTCTCCACCGGCCGTTCGCACGAGCTCTACTCACAGCTCAGGGTGTGGCACGTCCTGCTGCGCACGCTGGCGCGGGCTGTGATGTCAACGCACACCAGGCTCCAGGAAAGGAGCCGCGACCGCAGGCAGAGGTGCCGCTGGGCGACCCGGACGTGCTGGTCTGCTCGGTCGGCACGGAGATCTTCTTCGAGGCGAGCGGCGCCGGCGGACAACCGCAGCCGGACGCCGAGTGGAGCCGCAAGCTGGACCAGGGCTGGGACCGGGCGGCCGTGGTGGAGGCTGCTGCCGCCTTCCCCAGCCTCACGCTGCAGGCCCGCTCCTGGGCAGCCCCTCCCCGCGCAGCGCTGCCTGCCGCGCTTGCTGCCGACCCTCCCGCCGGCGTGTGCCTGCAGCCCGAGAGCGAGCAGCGGCCGCACAAGGTGAGCTACCGCGTGGGCGTGAAGGGGCAGGAGGCGGAGGCGCAGGTTGCGGCCCTGGAGCACGCGCTCCGGGCGCGGGGGCTGGCGGCGAAGGCCATCTACAGCGGCGGCGAGGACCTGGATGTGCTGCCGGCGGGCGCGAGCAAGGGCAAGGGCCTGGAGTTCCTGCTGCAGCAGGCGAGCGGCCTCTGCCCTCCTCGGGCGCCCCAGGCAGGCTGCTGGCCGCGTGCTGCTGAGGGAGTCGCAAGGGCTGCTGCCGCAGATAGAGGCGGCGGTGGGGGCTCCGCTGGACGGCGTGCTCGTGAACGGCGACTCGGGCAACGACATCGAGCTGTTCGAGGTGCCGGGCGTGCGCGGGACGGTCGTGGCCAACGCGCACCCGGAGCTGCGGCGCTGGGTGGAGGCGCACGCCTCGCCGCGCATCTTCCAGGCGCGCCCGCGGCCCACTGGTCCTGCGCCGCGCTGCAGCTGGCGCACGGGGACTGACGCGGCTGCGGCGGCGGGCAGGCCACGCGGCGTTGCGCCGGCGGCATCCTTGAGGCGATCGAGCACTTTGGCCTGGCATAGCTGATAGATGGGCTAGCTGGTGAGAGCAACTAGCTTGTGAGTGTGCTGGCAGGACGAGCCCAGTGTTAGCTCGGGCTCGGCTGTCATCTGATTTTCGGTTCTGGGCGCTCGACTCGACTAGTCACGACTCGTTCGTTACGTCGTGCCCGATGTTAGTGAGAGGCCGCTTGCATGCGATCTATTCATCACTGTGTAACGCGATTTGCAACGCGCGGCGGCCCTTGCTGACCCTTGCTGATTTAAGTGCCCCCCGAACGACGCGTCAGCCGGCCGCTCTGACCCGCCGCGCTTTCATCCGGGTAGCATTGCTTCGTTGCGGGGCAGGATAAACAGAAACAGTCAGCTCCCACGCTCGCTCGCGCCCTCGTGCTCCTGCGCGCCCAACGTCCCCCAATTCGGAACTGCGCTGAGGACGTGCTCGCAAGTCGGAAGGACTGCTTCAACTCTGAGAACTCGTGAGGCAGCACTGAGAGACGTAAACATCTTCGTTCCGAAACGTAGGAGTCCCGGAAAAAGGTGCGTGCATCTGCTGTCGACGTTTCCGACTCTCCGTCCGCGTCCTTGTGCTTGTCGCCATGATACAGCGCATAGCGCTGAATCAACCAACTGACAGCCGAGCGCACGCAACATGCTCTTTCAACGCAGCTCCCGGGGGGCGCATGTACCTGCACGCATCACCAACGCGTCTGAGTCATGCACGCCCAAGAAGCCTTTTCCGACGTTGTGTTCGAATGCTGTCGCGAAATGGCGGCACGGCGCCGCTGACGAGCTATGACCATAAGATCAGGCTCCCCTGGCTCCACACTGGGTGCCCGGGCGGTTGTGGTAGTGATGGTGGCAACATGGCCTGCCTCGCAGGAAGCACCTCCTAAAGGATGTCGACCCGCACTCCATCTGGCACCTTCACGCGGCCAGGCGGATCGCGTGGTGGGGTGGCGGTGCCCAAGCTGTCTGAGCGCGCCAGGTTCTGCGGCTGCTGCTGCACGATTGCCAACCAGGCCCGCCCTGTTGCTCAAGCTTAGACACCGGTACTGATCATTCTCCGTGACTAGACTCTAAGCAGCGGCCTATGACACTGCTGCAGGGCCTGCTGCTGATGCTGTCCTTCGCCTACCTGAGCATCGCAGTCATCTCCTTTCTCGCGGTCTCAGCTGGTGTGAACGACCACATGACGATGTACAAGGGCCAGGTGCAGGTGGATGCCACCAAATACACCATCACACCAGTCACCGCCTCCCAGCTGGCCATAAGGCGCGGCCTGCACCACCACAGCAGCACTCGCAACAAGCGCATCACGCTTTGACGAATGCCTCACACACACCACCTTTGGTCTGCTTGCAGCACCGGGTGGCTGCGCTACAGCGACGGCAAGAAGCCCGGCTTCCAGGAGCTGGTGGTGAGCTACTCAGCCTGCCGTATTCAATCATCATTCGTTCATGGCTGTCCTTGTTCCTGCCGCAAACAGCAATTGCAGCATTGCCCAGACGGTCCGGCCTTGGCCGCAGAATCTGTCGACCGGCTCCAGCATCCTCGGCTTCATCACCGCCTTCCTGCTGCTCTGCTCAGCCATCTGGGCCACCTGGCGCCTCTTTGCCATCGCTTGCTGCGGCGGCCGCGGCGCGCGCAAGTCGGTCCTCTGCCCCTCGCTCCTGCTCAGGCACGCCCTGCTCCCAGCTCCCTCACCCTGCAGCGGCTATGCCAGGCCTTCACCGCGTGCCTGGTACACCAGCAAGGGCGGCAAGAGCTCAACCGATCGTGCACAGATATGACAGTGCCCGCATTGCTGCAGCTTCCTGCTCATTGGCTTCCTCTTTGCTTTCTACGTGGTCTCCTCCCGTGACCTGGACGCGTACGCGCACAAGTCGCTGGGCGTCTCTTCCAAATACGACATCGCCATGGTGGGCCGCCCGCCCCCTCACCAGGCCTGCGTCTGCTCTGCTGGAGGCCATCTGCTTGCTGCCGTGCAGCTCGCGGCTGCTCTTGCCAGGCCTGCAGCTGGCGCCCAGCTTGCCTAAGCCCGCCGAGAGCCTGCTTCCTGAGCTGTTCCCGGACAGCAGCGTCAGTGCTGAACGCCCCCCGCCTCTGCCGCAGGTGCCGGACTATGCGTGGTACAGCGGCCTCACGGCCGCACTCTTCTGGATCCTGGTGGCCATCTTTGCCGTGGGTGAGCCCGCCTGCTGCAAAGCCGGGCGCTGCTGCACTCTCTTTCTACACAGTCTTCCGTCCCGCCTGACGCTGCCTGCGCCTCTGCTGCAGGCCTGCCGAGCGAGGCCGACCTCGAGTACCACAAGTACTGAGGAGCGCGCGGATGCGCGGCATTGCTGCGGCTTTTCTCACTCGCGATTCCGACTTCTTTGCCCGGTCGGGGCTGCCTGAGGCAGCAATGGCTGGCCAGCTGGGGCCCAGCGGCAGGCGCGGGCTGCGTGACGTGACAAAGCCTCTCCGCACCAACGGCAGCAGCAGCAGCCAGCTCAGAGAGTGAAAGCTAGGACAGTCAGCCTCAGTCTAATGACGGTCGAGCTGCCAGAGCGGCCGGGTCTGGTGGGGGCAACCACCGACAAGCCGGCTCACAGGTACTTGGCGCTGCTCGCCTGCACCTGCCCCAGGATCGCCTTGTTGTCCAAGTCCTTTTCCCGCACCTGCGCGGCCGCAGCGCCCCTCTGAAACGAGGGCCCGCGCGGGACCGCCAGGGGGGCTGCTGTAAGCGCTCACAGAGCATTCGGGCGCGGTGCACTGTACGCATGGCAGGGAGGGGGGCGCGCCAGCAGGCCCTGGCCGTCGCGGTTGGCCAGGTCCTCCGGCAGCGCCACGTGCCGCTGCACCAGCGCCTTGCCCACGCGCACGGGCGCGGCCGACCGCTCGTACCTGCTCGCACGCAGCGCAGGGGGCGGGCGTGAGCAGAGCTCCGGCAGTCGCACCGCCGGGCCGGGCAGCATGCGGGTCTGGGGGCGAGCGGCGGGGAACAAGGGGCATGACGTGCAGGCACTGCAAGACCAGGCAGGAGGCTCTCTGCTGGAAGGGGGTCGGACCTGATGTTGCCGTAGTTCTCCAGCGCGAGGCTGAAGCCCAGGCGCGGCAGGCGGCTCGCAAAGCTGTAGACGGCCGACAGGCCGAACGTCAGGCTCGGCTGCCACCAGGCCTTGAGCACGAGCGCGCCCGCGGCCGCGTCGCTGCCGACCCGCGCTTTGACCAGCCAGTTCTTGTTCACCTGCGCGCCGGCGTTCGGGATTTCGAATTCCCGCTGGTTCCCGCCCTTTCTCCAACCTTGGCGATTCGAACTCGCAGGTTCCCGCCACAACATACAATTGCAGCACGCGTCCGGCCACGGGCAGGCAGGGGCTAGCAGGGACGAGCCTGCCAGGAGGCTCCCAGCCGCAGGTGCGACTCGCCGGCCGCCTCCTGAGCCGAGCCCTCCGCGCCCTCTGCCAGATTAGTCACCACCTGCGCTCCTGTCCTCGGCTCAGACGCCTCGCAGCTCGCTGGCTGCGCCATCATGCCTTTGCATGGCCTGCACCAGCAGGCTGGGCAGCAGGCCCCCCGCAATGGCCGTGGGCTGACAGGCGCGCCTGCAGGCCCAGGTTGAGGTAGTTGGTGATGCCGACCACGTGTTCGTCCTCCAGCGGGTTCTTGCACAGCCGCTGCACGGCCGCGTGCCACAGCAGGCTCACCGCCAGCCGCCGCTGCCCGGCCAGCTCGACCGCCGTCTCAAAGTTGCTGCGGCCTGCGCGCGCGGCGAGGCGGCCTCACCCGGCACTGCTCGTGAGCCCGCCTTCCCAGGGCCTGGTGGGCGGCTGGTCGCGCAGGCAAGCCGTGGCCCGAGCTGCGGAAGAGTGCCTGCGGAGGTGCGGGGGCGGGCGCGCGCCTGTGCCCGCCTCGGGCGAGTAGGAGAGCGCGTAGCTGGAGTCGCGCAGCAGCCGGTCCACCAGGCCGGCCGCGTCGGTTCCGTCCAGCAGCTCGCCCCGCGGCGTCAGCTGCCAGCCGAAGCAGAAGGGGCCCGAGCGCCCGACCTGCCGGCGACCTCACATCCTGGCTTCTGACTCGCATGTCGTGGCCCAGGAAGGACGGTCGGCCCCCCGCGCAAGCCCACCCTGCCTGCGGCGCAGCCGGGGGGCGCACCGCCCAGGCCTGCGCCAGGCCCTGGCTGAGTGGCCGCGCGACGACGCCCAGCGAGGCGGTCGGGCTGCTGTAGCGCGCGCCCACCGCCGCCTCCGCCGCGGGGCCGCCGGCCGCGCCGGCGAGCGGCAGCACGGCAAAGGCGCCCGCGCCGTGGCCCACGTCGAAGAAGCAGGCCCTCGCCACCGCGCCCAGGCCCTGCGGCAGGCAGCCAGGGTGCTCTCCAGCACAGTTTTTCAGGTGTTTGAAAGTTCCAGGACGGCGGTCGGTGGCTGACCCCAGTGCCCGTCTTGATGTCGACGAAAGTGAGCGGCTCCTCGACGTCCGGCTGGAAGCGCAGCGCCATGCGGCCTGCAGTTGAAGCAGGCCGTGTCAGGCTGACACTGGCCCAGGGCTAGCCAGCTACCGAGCAGCTTGTGGGCGTATTGGAAAGCAGCCTACCCCAGGTAGCACTGTCCTGACTGGCAGAGCTAGTGGCCTTCCCGGCCGGCTGCCAGCCATTGGCGGAGGGCTTCTTCGGCAGGCTGGCGCCGATGCGCGCGTGCACGGTCAGCCGTGGGTCCTCTGACGGCCTGCAAGCGGAGCAGCAGTGGGCAAACAGGCCAAGCATGCAGCGCCATGAAAGAGCGCCTCAAGGGCGCTCATCGTTAAAAGTTCGGTTTCGTGATATGCTTTTTCCTGCGTCGTGCAGCCACCGGCTCCCTGCAACCAGCTGCGCTGCCCAGTTCACCGTATCGGAATGGACCGGCATCGCATGCCGAGAGCTCCATCAACCTGAAGCGGAAGAGGCCGAAGCCGTCGTCTGGCTTGATGTAGTCATTGAAAAGCCACTTGAGTCCCGGCTTGGCGAACTGCCAGTCGTAGGCGGACTTGGTCATGCGGCTGCGCCCACGGAAGTCGCGCTCAAAAAGCGGCGGCACCAGCACGAGGCCCGCCGGCACCTCATCCTCGGCTTTCGACAACAGACCTCCCATGGTCACTGGGTTGCTATAGAGCGTAGAATTGATTTACAGTGTCAACTTGGCATGGCGCTTGCCAGCTTCCCCACTGGTCCTGGCCTAGAAGGGCGGGCCATTGGATTGCATGCCCATGCCGGTTTGTAAATCCTAGACCGGTCTTTCACCAGCTTGTCGTGCCAGCAGTCGGCGCACGCGAGCGAGCAGTGGGAACAACAAAGCGGACGTTCCAAACCAGTTTCTCTGCAAAATTGCGCAGCCTACCCCTATTCTTTAGTAATGTCCTTCAAGACGTCCTCTTTCCGTGGCGGTTCGCCCTCTGTCCGCTCAGCCTCCACGCCAAAGTCGCCCTGCCGTTGCTCCCTCTGTTTGTCGTCTGCCCGCAGCGCCACTTTTCGCCGGCCAGTCGCTTGTGGAGGCTGAGGTATGGCCTGCTTCTGTCAGACAGCAAGGTCTCTCTTGTCAGCAGCAGTCTCTAAGTTCCACGGAAGGCGGCAGCAGCAGGGAGGGGGCGAAAATGCCTCACCTGCTCCTGGGCACGGACAAGGATGAGCGCCCCTATGCTGGTCAGCGCCAGCGACCCAAAGACTGCAGGTGTTTGGGGATGCTCAGCGCGGAAATTGGGGGCATTCCAGCTGGCTGGGCTGTTGTTGGCGGTTGGCAAACAAGCTTGCATGCATGGTCGCCTGACACCGCCTGCGCGCGTTGATGCCAAGCAATATGCCAAAGCATGTTCAAAACGCATGTGTTTGGCCTCAAAGCCGGCGGTGCAAGCGCACCCAGGCCGACGATGGGTCCGCCGGCGACCCAGATGGAGCCGTCGAAGGCCTGCCCGGCCATGGCTGCAATCAGCAGTGATGAATAGCCGTGCCACGTTCACTTGCCGCGTGGCATTTGTGAGTTGTGAGGCCTCCTCGTCGATGTGCTGCCAGTTGCCAGTGCTCAGTGCTGCAAGCCTGCGGCGCATTGCAAGATCGCCTCTGTAATCGCGATTGCAGCATTCCCTCTGCACCAGTGCGCGTCTGTGTACAAACACGTCTGGGTCTGCATCAGCCTGCGTTCTCCCTGTCACAGGTGTTCCTTTTAGGGGAACATCGCATCCGCATTGCCGGCAGCTCTGCAAAGCGGTACGCGTAGCTGAAGTCCTCGGAGACGGCACGAGGCGTAATTGAGCCACAAACCGGCGCCCGATCGCACTCAAAGTTGCCAGCCCGCCTAGACAGCTGGGGCCCATCACGCAAACATGGAATGCGTGGACCTGACCTCAGACGCGGAGGACGGTGCGCCTGAGACCAGATGATTGCCTCACAGCTCGATTGCTAGCCCCATGTTCACTCTCCTTGGTCCTGCAGGCCCGTCGGGCCCAGCCGGGACTGGGCGAGCACCAGGACCGCCAGCAGGCCCGGCCGGGGACGCCTGCATCAGCCTGCTGTCCTCCGACGGCGACTCGCCGCTGCCTGCGTCCAGATCCCGGCTGGCTGGCAGTCCTGCCCCAGCTGCAGCGCCAGAACAGGTGACTGGGAAACCAGAGGACCCGCTTCAAAGCGCAACCCCCGCTGGCAGCGCGCTGATCGGCCGCGCGGCCAAGCAGGCGGCTGGAGGGCGCACGCGGCCGGCCCGCACGCTGCGCAAGGTGTACACCGACGGCTTTGATGTCGACGAGCTGTCCAGCCCCGAGCAGGCGCCCTCGCCCAAGCGCCGCAGGCGGGCGCGTCCCCCTCCTGCCTGAGCGGTGCAGGCCGAGCCGCAGCCCTGTTTCCCGCTCCAACCCCGCCGCGACGCGTGCTGCAGACGGGGGCGGCGGCAGCGGCGCTGGCCACGCCCGACTCGGTGGGCGAGCCCATCTGGGAGCCAGAGGAGGAGTCGGCAGAGGAGGAGCCTTCGCCGCCGCCGCCGCCGCCGCCAGCAGCCAG
>BHFV01000309.1:8432-31476 GCA_003568905.1 Trebouxiophyceae sp. KSI-1
GGGGGGGGGGTTGTTTTTCTTCCTTGACCCCCAATCTTCCTGGGTGACCAGGGTCAGGGAGGCAGCCTGTACATGCGAATTCCACGGTGGCTGGCAAGAGTACTTTGATCCTTGTGCCGCATTCGGCCTGGGCAGCCGTGGAAAAGGGGAGTGGACGGGGACGAGCACACCTCCGCGCTGGCCCAGAAGAGTGGGAAGGCACAAATGTCCAGGCTTGATGCCTCATCATGAGGGATTTTAACTCACCTTACCGGCGGCTGGCTGATCCTCGAAGAGGTCTGTTGAGCATCTGTGCGGTGACAGGGTGGGAGGTGACCTCAGCAGGTAGTCAAACGACGGCATAGTGACGGACAAGAAGGCGGCAGACCCAAAGTACCATTGTTGCAGGCAAAAAGGGGTACTTCATCAAAGAGCTGGCGCCTGCTGGACCAATATGGGAGAAGAGTGAGCGGCCCTGGTGGCAGCGGGCCGCCAGAAGCTACCAGAATCAAAACAACCAAGGAGAAGCAGTGTTGGCCGGTCTGGGCCTTTGGAGGCTGCAAAGCAGCAAGGATCGAGTTGGAGAGCGGCACAGGGAGGGGGCTGACACAAGCGGCAGCAGTTCAAAACCGCCACCAGGTCGTCTGAGAAGGAGAGACGGCCGCGAAGCAGGTGGGCGACCTGCTAGGCCTGGAGCCATCGCCATGGCGGACGGCTTTTGTCCCGGCCCAAGCTTGCGCTAGTGAGACGGGCAGTTCTTATGTGGACTTTGCCAGGTGACTCAAAGGCTCACATGTGCGTTCCTGCTATCGGCAACAGCCGTGTCCCCATCATTGGCGGCTAGCTACACTGACACTACTACTACACTGACAAGGCATTGACGCTGCTGCCGCAAGGGCGGCAGCTTCTGCACATCATTGGCACCCCAACGTTACCCCAACGTTCTGCCGACACGCATATGCAGCAAAAAGCATGCAGTCATGCAAGCATCCAACCATGCAAGATCATGAGCTTCGAGGTGCTCGCCAAGCCGTGCCCGCTGCGGCTTCTGACCTGGAGAGCTCAGAGCAGCGGCGCCCTGGAGGGCGCCGGTAGGCGCATGGTCGGCAGCCTCGCCTGCAGTTTCCGCAGATTGTGAGGTGATTGCCAGGCGAGGGGGCAGAAAAAGCAAGGCGCGGGAGATGAGCTCACCTGGCGGCTGGGCAGCCTGGCCGCCGGCCGTCCAAAGGTGCCAAGGCCGCGGGCAGGAGGCTGCAGGCGCAGCTGGCCCAAGGCCGGCTGCGGCTGCTTGAGCACAGCCTGCGGCGGGCTCGGCCGGCGCTCGCCCGCCTGGCTGGCCGGCAGCTCTGCCTCGGAGGCCGGCGGTGGGATAGAAGCATTGCTCGCTGCCGTCTCTTCAGCCTCCTCCAGCTTCCTGCAGGCAGGAAGTGGGCAGTTCGCCCGGCTGTCTTTATTGCAGTTGAGGCTAGGGTGGTCATCAGCAACGGGTGGCAGAAGAGCACCACCTGATGGCCGCACGCACGTCCTTGAGGGCCGCCCCGTAGGCAGAGCGCTGCGCCAGTTTCTTCTTGCTGTTGGTGGCTGTGTACTCCTGCGCACCAGCTGGGGCACTTCGTGAGGTGTCTCACGTGCCCAGACCCAGAAACCATCAGCAAGGAAGAGCTGTCATCGGCTCCGCACCTCCTTGACAGGCCAGGGCTGATTGGGGAGGCGGACTGTGCACGTCCATTGGCACAAGCCTTCTTCGGTCTGATGGAGAACACACTCTTCCACTACTGCTGACGCCGGCTGCCCTTCCTTTTTGTACAGAGTGGCCAGAAATTCGTTCAGAAACTCGGGTGGAAGCTTTGGTTGGTCAGGGTCTTTGTTGATAGCAGGCAGCGCAATGTTGTAAAACCATGGGAGGTTGTACTTTGGCGGCATCCTTGCAATTGTCAACGATTGCCAGCGAGGAGCGGCGGCGAATCGCTCGCTTGTTTGTGGATAGCCGTGGAACCCTTCGCAACCCTACCTAACCTGCCATGATGTCTTGCTCTAGTTGGCATGGACCAGTGCGGCAGTGGTTGATACTTGCCGCCTTCAGGCGCCACCGCTCAACCAGCACGCCTGGCTGCGGCAGGCTGGGTTTCTGCAGTCGTCGTCTCGTCGTTTTGCCCGGCCCCTCCCCCGCCCTGCATGATCAGTTTCCTTGCCAGGCAGCTGCTTGCCCCCTTTGCGTTTGGCCCCACACCATGCGACCCTCCTGTGGCGCAGCCCTCTGCACTACTCCTAGATGGCCTGCTGGCGGGCAGACGCCTAGCCTGCTCCAGCGCATCCAACAGTTTAACAATCACTTTCGCACTTTCCCCTCGGCTGCCACTGCCTCCCCGCTGTGTAGGGGCCGCAAGTGTGGCTGCGGATCCTTTGGGTCCGGCGAGTCTGCTCCTTGTGCCCTGTGCCAATCGGCGAAGATGGGCTAAATCCAACAATTTTGAAACGCTAGGGGCGTCAGGAATTTTGTGGCGTTGTTATCATCTTTGCTCACTCCTCCTACTTCGACTGTGCCGAGTTTCAAAAACCGATGGGCCTGGGGGAGTTTCTAAGACCCCTGGACTCCCACCCACACTTTGCGGGCCATGCTTTCCCACTCATTACAATGATTTCCTAGTCCTGAACTCCTCTCTGGCAACCCGGCTTTGTCTAATCAAATTCATCGAGAACAATGTGCTTGCATGAAAACCCATTCAAACAACAGCACATCTCTGCGGCGCTGCGAAGCAAAAGGCCATAGTTCTTCTACAAGCAGCAGCGTACTGCGATTTCAATCTGCAAGGGCCGCTGGACCTAGCTTGCTGTACAGCTCCTCCTGTTAGGCCTCTTCAGAGCAGCAGCGCCTTGCGAGGCAGCGGGTAGATGGCTGGCAGCCGCGCCTGCACGCCAGCAAAGGTTGAGCCACCAACTGGCAAGCAGGGGGCTGTGAGCATGGCAGTGAAGAAGAGGGGCTGGCCTGCTGGCGCCCAGGCAGCCTGGTTGCTTGCAGCCCCCTGAAAGCGCTGTGGTGCGCAGGCGCACGTGGGCGCAGGCGGCTCAAGGTTGGCTGCCGCGGCTGTGTGAGCACAGCCGGGGGCTGGCGCCTCCAGAGCCCCCCGTCAGCCTGGATGGCCGGCAGGTCAGCTGCGGATGCTGGTGTCTGGATTGCATCATCCTCTGGCTTCCAGCCGTCCTCCCTGCAGGCACAATGGCAGCAGAGCTGTTGTGATCAATGCTGATCGAGGTCGATGTCTGCTGCCCAGATTTGAGCAAGGAATGGAGCTGCGCGGGGCACAGAAGCTGCACCTGAAGCCGAGCGCATGCGAGAGGGCAGCCTCGTAGGCAAAGCGCCTGGCCCACTTTTTCTTGCTGTGCGTGCCAACATACTCCTGTTGTAAGAGGCACACAAGCAGGCATCAGCAGCGCTGCGTCCAACAGAACCTTGGACCTCCTATGTCGAGGAGCTGCTGTGCACAGCTCACCTGCTGGACAGAGGAGCCCTCCTCTGGTGGCAGGCGGATCATGCATGTCCACTCGGCGGTGTCTGCGCGCTGCTGCATGAAGCACTGCTCCTCGAGCTGCTCCGAGTCTGACTGGAAGCTTCCCTTGTAAATCTGGTTCAGCCAGTCCTTCATGTAGTCGATCGAAAACTGCCAGATCTGCTCTGGCATCTTGGCGGCCGCGGTCGCACAAGGAAGCAAGTTCTGGTGAACGAATGCAGTTGTTGTGGATGACCTCGGAAGCCCCTTTCATAACCTAGGCAACTACTATGGGGCTTCGTCATCTTCAACAAGGCTTGTTCTTTGCTACGTACAGCCGCCACGGTTGAAGCAAAACCATTGCTTTCACTGCTGCTGCATAGGCATGTTTTTCTGCTGCCAGCCTTGCCATCCAAAAACGGCCACAATAGGCGGCAAGCATAGCTACAGCTGTTTCCAACGCAGGAGCAGGAAACACGCGGCAGAGTGGCAAGCTCAGCTTCCCAATTTGCAGCGCAGTTGCGGCTGTCGCGAGCAGGAGGAGTGCCGGGGGCAGCTGCTTGGCCGCTGCGCGCCATTCAAAGCAACCTCTCAGTGAGGCAGTCAGAGAGCGGCTGCCTGCGGCCCTTCAGGCAGGCCACCTGCAGCCGGCTCGACAGGCTATCAAGGGACATAGTATCAAAGCGGTATGGCAGGCGCAGCCACTCGAGCGGGGCCCGCTCCAGCGGGCGCAGGGCCCATGCCGTCCTGAGGCGCGTTTTACAGACGTCTAGAAACGCCAACGCCGGCAGCGCGGCTATCGGCTGCACATCCAAGTCCCTATCTGTCAGTACCAGCACGAGTTCGCGCAGCGCCGCGAGCGCTGGCAGCCAGGTCAGCCTCCGATCGAACGGCCCGGTGAGTGTTTCCATCCCGAGGATGTGCAGCCGAGTGAGGCCTGTGAGGCCTGCAGGCAACAGCCTGGCGCCGTCAGGCCAGGCTCTGTTTGACCCACTCGATCCTGTGCCACTGAGGCGGCACTGCAGCCGGGCAACGCACTAGAAAGCTGGCGCAGCCTCGTCTCTTCCACGTGCTTCCACATGTTGATTTCCAGCTCGCGCAGTGTGGCCAGGCTCGCTAGCCTACCCGACCAGAACCCATCGGCTTGCAGCTGCGTAAGCGCCGGCGGGAGCAGGCCATCCGGCCCCATGTGGCTGCGAGCCGGGCAGGCGCGCCCCTCAGTCCCGCTGCACAGGATCGGCGCGGCAGAGCTGCCTGCTGTGCCGGCAGGGTAGTGACTCACCCAAATTGAACGATGTTGAGGCGTTGTAGCTGCGGGAAGCCAGCCACCGTTGCGCACAGGCCGGGCAGCGCGGCGGGGTTGCGAGCATAGCCGTCGGCGCGAGCCAGGCCGAGCTCCCGCAGCTGCGCCAGCTGCGTCAGCCGCGCGACCTCCACGGTGCTGACACAGGTGTTGTTCATGCTGAGCTTTGTGAGGCCGGTGAGAGTGCTCAGTTTCAGGACGCCTGCGGCCGGAGGCTCTTGGTGGGACCCAGTCAGCCCCTGGGGCATTGAGGCTGGCACGGGCGGCGCGGTCTGCCGCGCCTGCTCTCTTCAGATCGCTGCGGTCCAGGCTGAGCTCGATGAGGCTTGTGAAGGCGGCCAACTGGCGGCAGGAGTCTTCTGGGCTCGCCTCCCCAACTCTTCCGCACACGGTGAGCTGCAGACTGGTGAGCTTCCTGCGGGCAGGCAGGCTCAGGCTGCTGCCGCTGCTGTTGCTGGATGCGTGGAAGCCACTGGCGGCAGCTGCCTGTGGTTTCATACCCGGTGTTGAGGCTGAGCAGGCCGTCGGGCGGCACGCCCAAGATGGGGCTGTCTTTGAGGTTTAGGTGAGTCAGTGTGCCGGCCATCTGGGTCACTGCGCCGTGCAGGTCGATCCACTGCAGCTCAACGTCGACCAGCTCCAGTTGCTGCAGGCGGCTGCAGCGTGCCGCGAGGCGCACGGCCGAGCGAGCATCAGTGGCGTCTTCAGTCGCAAATACCACCAGACGCGTCAGCTTGGACAGCGCCTGTAGGGCCTGCAAGCAGGGAATGGTGATAGTCAACGAGGCTGACACGTTGATGAGAGGAGTATTCTGGCGGCCAGAGTGCGGCCGGACCTGGTTGGAGAGAGGGGAGAGCTGGGAGGTGATCGTCCTGAAGCGCAGCTCGCGGAGGCGCGGCAGCTGGAGGAGCGCGCTCTGGATCTCGTGTACCTTGTGGTCGTGGGTCAGGTCGATAGCTGTGAGGCGCGGAAAGCTGGAGGGGATGCTGCCCTCCCAGGACCAGGGTCTCAGGAGCTGGATCCGCCAGTCGACGGCGAGCTTGACGCGGCGAGACACCTGCAGAAGCACTAAGCATGTCTGTAGGCACAGGGAGCGCCGGGAAGCGTAGAAGACACCGGGGACATGGGGCATGAAGGGAGCACCAGGCGGAGCAAAAAGAGGTCGGCACCGTCGACAGCGTTGATGATTCGTTGGAGCAGCTCGGGCGGGCAGTCTTCGAGCCGGAAAGACTGGGCCGCCATTCTGGCAGAGTGGCGCATTCCGGCAGCATGTACCGCGGCATGCCGGCGGCAGTCGATGCCCTCTCGAAGACATCTCCCATTCTCTTTTCTGTGAGATGCTGCTATGCGGTAGCCAAGCACATTGCAGTGAAAATAGCGATGCCCGGAGGCTTCCGGCGCGCGCGCTTCCTATCCGGCATGCGCGACATTCAACGCGGCCAGCGCGGTTGACTCGACCAAACCAGCGACGCAGCGGACGTCGATACTCGCTGACCTGCGTTGCTTCTCTACCTGAGCAGCTGAGCGCGCACAGTGGCCTCCTCTCGTCCTCGCTGAAGGCGGCATGCACCGTCTCCACCTTGGCGGCTTTCGTTTACGTCCTCCGCCCGCGGGGCTGGGCAGACACCGACCTGTTGCGGGTGAGGATCAATCTGTACTTTCGCGATGCCGCTAGATGCAAGCAGAGGCTGCCAGAACTGCGCTAGCAACTCGATGCTGACGCCCAGCTCGTGAACAATGCCTGCTCTCCAGGCTCACCATCCCACTCGCCCTGCTTCGCAGATAGAGGCCTCGCAGATCGACCGCCGTGGCGTGTTCTCCCGGCGCCCCATCCCCGCCGGCACAGTGCTGGGCGCCTACCCCGGCTTTGCGCGGCCACCAGCTGAGATGGCCGCCAAGGTCGCCCGCCACCCCAACGCCGGCTCCTACGTCTTTGCCACGGACGCCGGCTGGTTCCTGGACCCGACCGACTCCAGGGGCCGCATGCGGGAGCGGCGGCTGTGGGGGCTGGTCCCGCCCCACCTGGCCTTCGTGAACGAGCCTCAAGTCGGTCAGACGACTAATCTGACAGTCCAGCAGGGGCGGGGGGACCTGGACCTGCTGTACGTGGCCGCCACGGACATTCCGGCCGGGCAGGAGCTGCTTATTGATTATGGGCGCGCATACGACCGCTCAGGCTATGCCCGCAGCAGCCAAGCAGACGGCAACTAGATCTAGGCGAGCCGCAGCTGATGACTCTGTGACTCATTTTTGGAGTGAGAATTGCGGCTCATGTCTTTGGCTGCAGATTGCTGCGGCCAGTCTGGGACTCCTGAACTGCTATGGGCGACCTCCCTTGATTGCCGTGCTGCTGCTAGCCAGGTAACGAACGCATGAGAGCACCAAACACATCACGCATCAGACCGCTTCTGTGTGGCAGGGAAGCAGTTGCCAGCCAGCAGGTGATCAAGCTTTCACGACCAGACTGCCACAGCCAGCGCCTCCCTTTCCCTAGACTTGAGTGGTTTCCCTAGTGGTGGTGGTTTGCCACGCGGACGGAAACGCTGCGCGAGACCGGCTGCCGCTCGTCCGGCTGCTGCTGCTGCTGCTGCCCGGCGGCCTCCTCCCCCTCAGCACCGCCGCCGCCGCCGCCGCGTTGCTCGAGGGTGGGGAAGTCGCGGTGCATGGCGCCCATGTATAGCTGCGGGCAAAGCCATGGGAGAGGCATTTCAGAGGCGACTTCTGATGAAACACGTATGCACATGGATGCATACAAGCTTGCTCTCACCGACCAGCTGCTCCAAGCCTCCAGAGGCACGCACACGGATGCGCGAGCAAGCAAGCTGCCACGCATGCTTGGGAAGCAGTCACACACGTGTGAGAATCAGCCGCCCATGAACACTCAGAAACTCGCTCCAAGCTCTCAAACTTGTGCGTATTTTTCCAGCACGCTGCCCCTATCTCTGGCAAGCAAGGCAGGGCCGGGCCAGCCGACGCTGCAGCAGCTGCCCCCAGCTGCGGTGCACTGCAAGCAGCAGCGTTTTCCGAGCACAGTGTAAGGATTGGCAGCGCAGCACATGCCTGGCGCGGCCGGCTGATGCGCTGGCTGCGCTCCTCCGCCATCTCCTTCCACTGGCTGACCCAGCCGACCGTGCGCGCGACCTGCGGCAGTTACAGCATTCACCTCGTGCGAGAGTTAGGGTCTCATCTGTTGGTGAAGCTGAAAGAGGCTCTGCTTTCTCGCCAGGCTGTGTGCCAGGGAGGCCCCCTGCAGGCGAGCTGTGCGGCGACCGGCTTTCGCTGCTGCTGGTAGCATGGAAGGCGTGCTGGCATGGCAAGCATTTGCAGGCGGATGCACTGCAGTTAGTCATACAGGCCAGGCATACAAGCATTGTTGTTGCAGCTGGCTGAATGAGGCAGCATACAAGGCGTGGTTGGGGCGGCAGGGATTGCTGCGGCTGCAGCGGCTGGGGCCCAAGGAGTAAGATGGGAGTATCTAAACAAGGGAGATGGAGGCGGGGGCGCGCCGCGAAGAGGACGGTGTACATGCTGACCGGGATGCCCAGCGCCCTGCAGGATCACAAGCGTTCAATGACTAATCCTCGAGATCGATTCATGTCATCGACATTGCTACATCAGTGTGTCACATTCCATGTCTGCAGTGTTCTTTTGAACAGCCTGTAGTCAGTCTTTTGAACAGTCTGCAGTGTTCTTTTGAGCTGTCTGTCTGCAGTGTTTTTTCAAACGGAAATCTGGTTTGTCATGCAGCATGCAGTCATCATTTCAAGCATGCTGCCACTGGCAACCTGCCACTGCCAGCCAGCTGATCCCAGGGCTGTGTGGGAAAAATGGGGCCTCGCCTGAGGATGATGCCGCTGAAGAAGTCCACGTTGGGGTAGAGCGACTGCAAGCCACAGGTGCGACCTTCAGCTGCTGCAAGGGCCCTCTTCTGGGGATTCTAATTCTGAGCTCACATCCAGTATTTCGAACGACTAAGGCTTTAACAGACAGCATTTCGAACGACTGAGGGTTTAACAGACAGCGCAGGGCTCTCGTGTGCAGTGTGGCTCCTCGCAATGGCAACGCTTTGGGTTCTGGCAGTCGATGAGGAGGGGCCAGAAACGTGTTTGGCGTGTGTTGCTGATGATGTCCAGACCCTAAAGGGCTTTTCAATGTGATAAATACAGGCTGTCGCAGGCGCACCCGTTTGATAAAGTACTCGTCCGTCAGCGCCACCTTCTCCAGCTCCATGGCCACCTCCAGCAGCGGGTCGGTCCTGCCGCATGCGCATGAGTTAGGGTATTTGTAACCCTAAAATCCAGCGGGCTGAGCGGCGACTCGACCTGCTGCTGAGGTGGGCTTGCGAGCAGCCCAGCCTGCCTCACAGGGAGCGACGCAAACAGTGTGACTCTGCGCCTTGCGTGTGCTGCCGCGGTTTAGTCATCTGCTCAAGCACAGCCTCAGCCCTGGGTTCCAAGAGTGCCCCACTCTTTCCCTTCTGCAGGGAACCAGGCATCAGCTGCACTGGTGCCCCTTGTCACCCTGAGAAGAGGAGGCTGTGGGGGGTTGGGCAGGCTTGGGCTGAGCCACACCTGATCTTGAGGTGGCTGAGCACCGAATAACAGACGCGCTGCATGAGCCGAGCGCGCGGGTCATACGTTTTATAGACCCGGTGGCCAAAGCCCATCAGGCGGAAGGAGTCCGCTGCAGGCGCGGGCGACGCATCGTTTCAGACAGCGGCAGAGCACAAGCTGCGGCTGGCAGCCTGGCTGCTCTGACTCTGCGGGGTTGATGGTTGCGCGATAAGAGTCTGCTTTCGCAGCTGACCGAAAGGAAAGCAAGCATGATGTGCTGGCTTCTCCTTTGATGGCCCCGACGCACGCTGGCCCCTCAGCAGGCCCGCAAAAGCCAGCAAGCATGGAACTGCCACAGTGGCTGTGATTCTGCAGCGACACCAAGCGGTGCCTGTGTCCTTGCTTCCCACCGACATCCCTTTTGCACTTGAGGTTGGTTGTCTTCACATGGGAATCTTCCCTGCATCCGTTCGGGAGCTGGTGAACAGAAGACATGAGCGCACTCTTGTCCTTGGCGCGTTCCAGCACGGCCGGGATGTTCTCCTTGCTGCCGATCTGCTGCAGCATCTGCAGCACCGCCTCGTTGGCGCCGCCGTGCGCGGGGCCCCAGAGCGCAGCGATGCCGCTGGCGACGCAGGCGAACGGGTTGGCCTGGCTGGAGCCTGCGCAGGCGCAGCGCAGCCGCTGAGTCGCCGTGCAGCCGGCCAAAGGCAAGGCGAGTTGCAAACGCTGGGCGGACGGCTCGATTGTATTGCTCAGGCACCCAAGCTTTATCATTAGAGCGCTGCCAAGCAGCCTGCCTGACGCAGCGCAGTCGGAAATTTCGGCGGACGCCCGCCGATCCCCAGGATCCGCGGAGTTTTGCGGCAGGTCGGACCTGCTGTCCGGACCGTGCTGGTCGACGCGTTCTGCTCGTGGTCCATGTGCACGATCATGACCACCTCCAGCGCGCGCGCCAGCAGCGGGTCGACCTCGTAGCGCTCCGACGGCAGCGCGTGCATCATGTGCAGAAAGTTGGCGCAGTAGCTGCGAGCAGGGCAGGGGGCCTCAGACGCAGCAAAGTCTGAAAGTCTGAAGTGCGTGGTGTGCAGTGGAGGGGAGGCGCTTCACCCGAGGTCGTTCCGCGGGTAGATGACCGGCTGCCTGCCGCCAGACAGCGGCGAATCATCAGCATGGCTGCCAGCCTTTCATGCCGGCAGCGCATTGCACAAAGCAAGCATGCCCTCAGCTTATCCTTTCAAGTCGTTGCTTGCCAGGTAAATAAGCTAGCGGAAAGAGCTTGAAGAGAAGTGAGGGGCCGCACCCCATGGCAGTCTTGTATGCCATCGCGGCCAGGGTGGGCATCTTTGCGATCAGCCGCATGCAGGCGCGGTCCCGCAGCTTGCTGTCCCTGCAGGGGCCCAAACAACAGGAACCTTTCAGCACCCATCCACCCATGCCTCGAGCTGGCGCGTGCTCCTTCAAGCTCCAGCCAGAGGCAGTCAGAGGACAGGCTGCTGGCGGACGCGCAGCTGCGAGGGAAGGCTGCAAGGGACGGACTCGAACTCTGCGCCGGCGCCCGACTTGGAGGAGTCATAGAAGGCACTGAGGGCTCCGACAACGCCCACCATGATGGCCATGGGGTGGGCATCGTGCCGGAAGCCCCTGCAAGCAGAAAAATATAACGTAACACGATGGGTGCCGCTGTGACTCACGCCGTTAGTCGCAGATGGGCACATGAGGCAGTCAAGCTGGCGGCTGTCCAGATCTGCTGCTGCTACGCTGACAGCCATGCAGAGGTGCCTCACAGCGGCACAGCAAGGGGCGGCATAGAGCCCGCCATTCTGCTGACTGCAGGCTTGAATAAACACGCACCGGTAGAAGGTGACCAACTGCTCATTGACGAGCGTGTGGCGCGTGATCTCCCGTTCAAAGGCCGCCTTCTCTGTCTGGCCGGGCAGCTCCCCGTGCAGCAGCAGGTAGGCAGAGTCCATGAAGTCGCCCTTCTCGGCCAGGTCCTCGATGCGGTAGCTGCGGAGGTCACAAGTGCGTGAGTCACAGCGTGGAAAGCTGGATCGCTGGCTGACGTGGCTGGGTGCTGAGGGCGGGGAAGAGCAGGGGCAGCCTCAGGGGCGAGGCAGAGCTGCGCAGCATGCTTGTTGCTGCGGGCAGGTGGGGCAAGAAGCAGCTGAGCAGGCCAAGTGGCTGAGTGGGGAGGAGGAGGCACCCTCTGTACAGCAGCACGCCCTTCTGGCCGTCTATGTAGCAGATCTTGGACTGGCAGGAGCCTGCAAACAACCGCAAGTCAGCACGGAACCCAAGCGGCAGGCGAGCGGGCAAGAAAGCTGCCGTGCGTTGACCTGTTGAGGTGTAGCCCGGGTCAAAGGTGCAGATCCGCGTGCTGCAGCCAGTCAAAAGCCGAACTCACATTCCAGCGGGCAGCGAGGAACCTGCCACACTGGAGAGGAGAAGAGTAGACCTGGGGTACAGCTTTCTGATGTCCAGGAACTGGTTGCCTGCCGCATCCTGCATGGCAAGCACTTGCACGATCAGCCAGCGGCAGCCTCGCCAGGTGTGCCAGCGATGATGCGCATGTGGGCCCATCGCGTGAGGACAACCAAAGCAGGCGGTCGGACCTTGAGCAGCGGCAGCTCCACTGTGCGGCCGTCCGGCAGCGTAACCTTGGCCTGGCCCTCAATTTCGGCTCCGCATGAAGGGTCCTTTTCCGCCATTTTGGTGGGCCGGATGCGGGCCCGATACTACCCTTATTGCTCCCCGTCACGGACGCTCTCGCCTACAAGCCGTACGGTGTGTCGCAGCAGCCTGCCGGTACCCGGATTGCTAGCTTTTCGTGTCGGAAGCAGGGTGCTGGACCCTCGCCCGTTAGAAAGCGAAGCGCCGCGAATCCCTTCCCACGATTCCCAACTCGCTCCCTCTCCATTGTCAGTACGTGTGCTCATACATAGCATCCTCGTGTCTGCCAAACAGCTCGTAGTGATCGTCGCCCTCCAGTCGCCGCGATGGGGCAAACACCTGATTCAACCCGGCCCAGCCCGTGCCAGCCCGCGCGCTCCTGAGGCATGACGGTCGCCCGCGTCGACGCCGGCGGCCTGGAGCTCGGCCCTGTGGGGCCGCCCCAGTATGGCGTCAGTCGGGGCCAGCTGCGTGAGCTCAGCGAGGTGCACTGCCCCCCTCGCACCCCACAGGCTAGGAAAAGGCGAACGCCTGCTTGTGACACGCATTTGGCTGCGCAGACGAGAAGCAATGACACCCTCGATGCGCTTGGAGGCATCGAGGGCTTGGCGGACAAGCTGGGTACGAGCCTGCAGCATGGGCTGAGTGTCGGCAAGGAGGCGCACCTGCTGGAGCGGCGGCGGGCCGCGTTCGGCGGCAACACCTTCCGCACGGCGGAGACGAAAGGCTTCTGGGCGATCGTGTTTGAGAACCTGCAGGACCCGACGCTCATCCTGCTGATGGCGGCCGCGCTGGTGAGCTCTCCAACCTCCTTCAGCCACAGCAGACTGCTGCACTGACTGACAGGGAGCTCAGCCACAGGCACAACAATCTTTGCATACTTGCATGCAAAAAAGTTCGCAAGGAGAAATCTGTTGTGGTGCCCCCATTGTCCTCAGCAGCAGCAGGCCACAGCGCTGCCCGGCAGAGGGTTGTTGGATCACCATGACTCGAGGAAATGTCTGCATGCGAGTGAAAGCAGCTTTTCATGCACTGTGCAGGTGTCCACAGTCATAGGCGCCGCCATCAAGGAGGAGCGGGAACAAGCCGCCTGGACGGAGGGCATCGCCATCTGGGTGGCTGTTTTTGTGGTCAGCATGGTCGGTGCGTCCCTTAGCAGGCCGCTGCCTGAATGGCACCAGCTTTTCCAGTGCTTTGCGCCAGCTTCTGGCGTTCTGCTGAGGCCAGCGACCTCTGCTTGTCGCATCTTCAGCAAACCGCCTGCTGCTGCGGGCTGCTGGGTGCTGCTGCTGACTCCCAGACTGTGGCATGATGAGCCTTCTGCTTTGCTCCTGCCGCAGCTGCTGACTGGCAGCTGTGAGTGCTGCAGCCAGCGGGGCCGCCTGATGCTGCCGCGCTGTTGCCCGAGCTCTTGCCGACGGCCCTCTGCTTTGCCCCAGCTTTCAGCAAGCTGCAGCTGGCTTCAGACGGAGTCTATGGCAGGGCTCCTCCGCCTGGCAGCCAGTGAGCCCGCCTGCTGCTGCGGTCGCAGGGGCGGGAAACGACTACCAAAAAGACCAGCAGTTCAAAAAGCTGCACGCGGCAAAGAACCTTATCGACGTGAAGGTGCTGCGGGAGGGGCACGAGGCGCTGATCCCCTCGGGCGAGCTGCTGGCGGGTGACGTGGTGTTACTTGACACAGGCGACAAGGTCCCCGCCGACGGCGTGGCCTTCCTGTCGCACGGCCTGGTGGCGGACGAGGCCTCCCTCACTGGCGAGAGCGAGCCGCAGCACAAGGGGGAGAAGGACCCCTGGTGCCTCTCCGGCACGCAGGCGCGGCCCCCACCCAGGCTTGCCAAGTTGCATTCGAGGCAGCGCTGCCAAGCTGCTCCAGCCGCTTGGAATGTCCCGCATGCATTGCAAGACTGTGTGCCCTGAACCCACCTAGCGTTCCCTCTCCTGCCGACGTTGAATGCCCGGACCAAGGGCGGCTGAACCAGCGACAGGGCTCCACTTTGGCAGCATGGTGGCTGCGCATGGTGGCTGCGGGGGGCAGCAATTTGAGACGGTGCGGCGGCATGCAGATCACGGAGGGCAGCGGCCGCATGCTGGTGGTGGCGGTCGGCATGGACAGCGAGTGGGGCCGCACCATGGCGCTGGTGGCCGCGGAGGTGCCGGAGACGCCGCTGCAGGTCGCGCTCGGCACGCTGGCGGCGGCCATCGGAAAAGTCGGCCTGACGGTCGGCGCCGTCTGCTTCGTGGTCCTCATGATCAGGTGCCGCGCCTCTTCCCTTCTCTGCAGCTGCTGCGCCTGCAATTCGCTGCCTTGTTGGAGTATGGGGATGCATCCTGCTGGCCCTTTCGATGAGCGCCACTGCCCGCCCTGCCTGCACCGCTGCCTTGCCTTGCCTTACCCTGCCCTGACCTGCCCTGCCTTGCCCTGCCTTGCCTTGCCATGCCTTGCAATCCTGACAAGAGGCTGCGCCGGGGCCCCAGGTGGATGGTGCAGGAGCACGGCTTTCCCGCCTCCCGCATCGCCGAGGGCCCGCTCGCCTTCTTCATCTTTGCCGTAACGATCGTCGTGGTCGCCGTGCCGGAGGGCCTTCCCCTGGCCGTCACCATCAGCCTCGCCTACTCCATGAAGGTCCGCGGCTCTCCGCTTGGCGAGCGTTTTCGCTTGCGCCTGGCGCAGCGGCGGTGAGGGGGGCTCCGGCGGCGGCTGCGCGCAGAAGATGATGCGGGACAACAACTTCGTGCGCGTGCTGGCCGCGTGCGAGACGATGGGCGGCGCGACCGCCATCTGCTCCGACAAGACGGGCACGCTGACGGAGAACCGCATGACGGTCGTCGCGGGCTGGTTCGCGGGCCGCGCGTGGTCGCCGCCCCCGGCCGCGCGCGAGCTGCCGGCCGCGTTGACGGCGGAGCTGCAGCTCGGCATGGCGCTCAACTCGAAGGCCTTCCTGGTCGACCGCCCCGGCGGCGAGGTGCAGTGCGTCGGCAACCGCACCGAGTGCGCGCTGCTGCTGCTGCTGCGGGCCTGGGGCGTCGAGGCCGCCGAGGTGCGCGCCGCCTTCGAGGGCCGCATCGAGCGCGTCTACGCCTTCTCCTCTGAGCGCAAGATGGCCAGCGTGCTCGTGCGCCTGGACGCCGGCTTCCGCCTCTACACCAAGGTTCCCGCGCTTTCCCGCCTTCCGGCAGCTCGCTCGCTAGCGGGCTCCGGTGCCGAAGCGCATGGCATCATGCGCTTGGCAGGGCGCCGGCGAGGTCGTCCTGCGGCTGTGCGAGAGCGCTGTGGCCACCGACGGCGTGCTCGCGCCGCTCGAGGGGGAGCTGCGGGAGGAGCTCGGCCAGCAGATCACCGCCATGGCCGACACCGGCCTGCGCACGCTCTGCCTGGCCGTGCGCGATTTTCCCTTCGACCAGCCGCCCGAGTTTTTTGACGAGCCGCCAGTCCAGGACCTGACGCTGTGCTGCATCGTCGGCATCAAGGCACGCCCCTCCTTCCGGCCTAGTGACGTCGCTGCGCTGTTAATAGACTTGCAGAGTTGCTCTGGGTAACATAGCCAGGGGCTGCGCTCCTGTTGGGTTGCTCTTTTGCAAAGCCAGGCTGGATCCCACCATCGGCCAGCCGTACCTTGCTTTCCCCTTGGGACTTCCCTTGCAGACACGTCGCCACAGATGCTGCCCATGTCTCTAAGAGACATTCCCGCTCAAGCTGCCACCACGACACCCATGTCTCTAAGAGACATTCCCGCTCAAGCTGCCACCACGGCAGCGCGTGCGTGCCAACCTGTCATCCACAGCGCGCCAAAGCTGTGCCCTGCAAAGCTGCCCCGGCTGCTGCAGGACCCGGTGCGCAAGGAGGTACCCCACGCGGTGGAGGTGTGCCAGCGCGCGGGCATCTGCGTGCGCATGGTTACGGGCGACAACGTCCACACGGCCTGCCACATCGCGCGCGAGTGCGGCATCCTCACGGAGGGCGGCTTGGCGCTGGAGGGGCCGGCCTTCCGAGCGATGCCGCAGGAGGAGCTGCTGCCACTACTGCCCAAACTGCAGGCCAGCTGCGCCCCTCCTCTTCCCCCCTTCATTAGTCACTGCCTGATTCATGAGAGGGAGCTTGCCCTTGCAAGCATCCCAACCGCGATATCGACTCGTCTCTGCCCCTACTCCTCCTGCTATGCGGCCTGCCACTTGCCTGCTGCAGCGCTGGCCCCGAGGCTGCCTGTGCTGCGGCTCTCAGCCAGCATCGAGCCCGGTATCTGCTTTCCCAGCCACATGCTTTGCCAGACTGGCAAGTCGAGAAGCTGCTGATGCTGCAGCATTGCTGTGTGGTGCGCGGCTGCTCCGTGCGAGCTCTGATGGGAGCCTGTGCTTGCAGGTGCTGGCACGCAGCTCGCCCGCGGACAAGTTCACGCTCGTCACGCTGCTGAAGCAGAGCGGGGAGGTGGTGGCTGTCACCGGAGACGGTTCGCTACTCAGCTCCCTCCGGACATTTAGTCGACTTCCGCATTCTGCGATCTCCAGCATTGGAACATTGGAGCTTCTGCGATCTCAAGCGTTGGAACGTTGTGGAGCGGCATCCTCTTCCTTCAGAGCCCCTCCCTCTCTCGCTTTGCCACCTTTTCTTCGCTGCCTTTCTCTTGCATTCTCGATTTCATTGTCGATCAATGCCTTCCTCTCCTCCCCCACCTTCCCTTTGTTCGTTCAAGCTTACACATAGAGCGCAAAAATCCGCTCTTGCATACTGGCAGCGCACGCTTCAGCTGCCTGCTGCTTCAGCTCACAGTCCAGCCGCCCCGCTGCAGGCACCAACGATGCTCCGGCGCTCAAGGCATCGGACGTGGGCCTCGCCATGGGCATTGCAGGCACGCCTCCCTGGGCCCCTGGCTGTGCAGCTGCCTGCCGCCCTTTGAAGCAGCCCTCAGCACGCACCAAAGGCTCATCTCACATCCGCTGCCAGGCACCGAGCTCATTCACCTCATAGCCCCTGGCTGCGCAGCTGCCTGCAGCCCCTTCCGGCAGCCCCCAGCACGCACGGAAGGCTCATCTCACACCCGCTGCCAGGCACTGAGCTACCACATCTCACGGCCCCAGGCTGCGCAGCTGCTTGCTGCTCGAGGCCGCATCTCTCGGCATGCGCGGGATGAAGCCTTGTGCAGTCTGCTGCAAGTCAAGTGCAGACATTCTGAAGCTTGGGAAGCCTTCTTCCTGCTGTTGAACCGGCTCAGACCTGTAACTACGGGCGCTGAGCTCTGCAGTGAGCCTGAAGGGTGCTTGTGAGCACGCTTGCAGGCACGGAGGTCGCCAAAGAGGCTGCCGACATCATCATCATGGCACGCTCTCAGCCAGACACTCCCTAAACCCCAAAAAGAGGCAGCAGTTGGGACACTGCTGCGATGCTTGCTGGGGCCAGCGCCACAGAACCTGCTCGAGTCCCTCCCGGCTGCCTCTCACAAGTCGACCGAGCTGCTGTTTTCCTCCTTCAGGGGTGCAACAATGCAGCAGCCTGGGCATGAAGGTTTTCCCATCATTTCCCCCGTGGTTAATTCATTTCCCATAAACAATTTCCCGTTGCTGCCTGCAGGACGACAACTTCAGCAGCATCGTGAAGACCGTGCTGTGGGGCCGCTCCGTCTTTGCCAACCTGCGCAAGTTCCTGCAGTTCCAGCTGACGATCAACGCGGTCGCATTAGTCATTGCGTTTGTCGCGGCCGTGACTAACGGCGAGACGCCGCTCAACGTGCTGGAGCTGCTGTGGGTCAACCTGATCATGGACGCCATGGCCGCGCTCGGTGGGTGGCTCCCCTTCATCTAAACCCTAACCCTTATTCGAACACTAAACCCTAAATTTCCTTTCGAGATCGCCAGGCTGGCGCACGGCAGGCAGGCTGCGGGGCAGCGCTAGCATCAGAGCAGCTGCCTTGCCGCTGCCCTGAGGCACCTGCATGGCTTGTCCCTGGCAGGCCCACGAGCTGCAGAGCTATATGCAGCTATTTGCATGCAGCCGTTTGCCCAATACTGTAATTTGCCTTTCTGCTGCAGCAGCGGGCGCCCTTGCCTTTTGTTTCGGCGTCTGCAGCCTACCGTGCCGGCTTTTTCATGCTGCACTTGTTAATATCCTCACCGGTCTGCAGCAGACATCAGGCGGAACCAGTTTGGGAGAGTGCCTGCTCCTGAGGGAGCATGCACCAGAGGCTCGCCTGTGCCAGCAACCCCCAGCCAGGCATTATGACTCACAATTTCAGAGCCGTCAAGCCCTTGGACCGTTACTCGCAGCACCTCGAACCTTTGGACCGGCACTCACAGCATCGAGAATCCTTGGACTGTTACTCACAGCGCCTCGAACCCCTGGGCCGTGACTCGCACCACCGAGAGTCCTTGGGCCGTTACTCGCAGCGCTGGCGACGGAGGAGCCGCACCCGAGCCTGTTGCTGGATCGCCCGCACGGCCGCGATGAGCCGCTCATAAAACGCACCATGTGGCGCCACATCGCAGTGCAAGCAGCCTATCAGCTGGCCGTCCTGTTCCTGCTGATATACGGCGCGCCGGCCCACCTGCGGGTCTACGCGCTGCCCACGCCCTGCGCGACTTACAGCGCCGCCGACGCGCGCGTGCGTCCCCAAACCCCGCTCCCAAACATCCTGAAACACGCCAGATGTGAAGTCAGAAGAGCGGAAAGTGGGTGTCTCAATGTGTTTTTTCGCCATCATACGGAGGGCGGGCAAAATGGAGCTACTTTGGTCATACACACCCCGTCCTTTGGCCCATGTTTTGTGGGAGAGTTCTGCCTTCAGTCTGCGCAGTGAGGCCAAGCGTGATGGGTGTTCCGAGTGGAAAGGGACCCGCGGGGTCTGGCGCTTGCCGCCAGCAACTGCCTGCTGCCTGCCTCGCCAAGGCCGGCCAGGTCCCTGCCTGCAGCCCAGGCATGCAGCGCCGGCAGGGCTGCCGCCTGATGGCCCCACCTATGCTGTCTTCTCGGCCCGCAAATCTCCTAGCGCATGCCCAACCTACAACCTGCCGCCCACCACCACGGTGCCGCAGCGACCCAAGGCTCGCAGGCGATGCTGCTCTGTCAACCTGGGCCTCGCGGGGGATTGCATGATGTCCCCCCCCCTGATGCCATCAAGTCTCTGCTAGCAAGCAACAAAGCTGCCTTGCCGGAAAACACCCCACCGGTCTCAAATGCTGAGCACTCACAGATGCAGCTCGAGTGCTCAGCACTCACAGATGCAGCTGGCTGACAGATGCAGCTGGCTGCGGCAGGGCCTGGACGTGAGCTCTCTCAATGCCGGCAGCGGCGTGCCAGCCTGGAACCCGCCCGTCCCGGCGCCCTCTGCCGACTACAGCAGCAAGGCGGCGCGCTGCTGGCAGGGCCCCTGCCTGAATCTCTGCTGCAGCATCGACGCGGCCGGCGGCTGCACAGACAACCTGGTCTCCCAGGGCGGCCACTACCAGCCTGGCGCGCCCCCTCCATAATACTTTTACTACTCAATTTTCAGCGGCCAAATAATTAATATAAACTAGCGGATTGGCAAAGCCAACCCTGTGGAATCAGCGAAGTTGATTCCGAAAAAGAGCATTAAAATTTGCCAACCTTCTCCTGCCAAGGCAGTCTGCGCTTTTGCTTGCACATCGCTTTTGTTTCGTAATTAGCGAAGCTGAAAGAAGCCTTCCTTGCTTCTGCCGTCAGCCTTTCTCTGGCAAGCACTGTCGCTGGTGAAAGAGGCCCGCCAGGCCCAGCCTGCCTTGCGCTCCTTCCTGGCCTTGCTTCACGCACTCCTTTGCTTGATGGGCGATGTGGCGCTGGGGCAAGCTGTGTGTTCGGTTGGACTGGGGCTGTCAGAGACGAGACCAAGGCACTCCCTTCCACATGGATCGAGCATGCTGCTGCTGAGGCGGCTGCCCCCTGACAGGAAGCCGAGGCACCTTGCGCCAGCACTTGTGGCCCTGCACTGGCATGCCTCTTTCGGCAGGCAGCACTGTGTGACAGCCCGGCACTTGAACGCGGCCCTTCCGGCATTCCCACAGCCCTTGCTGCTCTCGACAGATGCATGGCAGTTGTGGTGTGCCTCAGCCTCGAGCTGACAGAGGCTGCCAGCAGCTGAGCGCAGATCAGGCGCTCTGGGACACGACCCTGCTGCCGTTTCGCCTGCAGGAGAGCGGCCGCTGTGCGCAGTGCAGCCGCCTGTGGCTGGGCAGCCGGAGCAGTGCCGGCTGCTGGGCACGCGCGGGCGGGGGCGGGAGTTTTGCGGCGGCCAGGCCACCTGCGCCCGCTTCAAGGCGCTGGAGAAGCTGGAGGACAACGCGAGCAACCAGTTCAGCGCCGACAAGGAGCACGGCAACGAGCGCATCAACTCGCTCGTCTTCAACTCGTTCATCTTCATGCAGGCCGGGCGCCCCTCCCTCCTTGGCCGCGGCGGAAACGCAGCGCTTCTGCGCGCAAGTCCCCATGGGAGCGGGGGCGCCCTCCGCAACGGTGACCGGTGCTCAGTGCCTTGCCTCTTCGGCTCGAAGACAGGCAAACAGATGTCAGCGTAGCGGGGGAAGGCTGCTATTCAAAGCCCCTTGAGGGTCCAGACCAGCTTGCTTGCAGAGGGGCTTGTGACGCTGCAACCCCAGCTGCGCCCCAGCCGCGCCTTTGCAACTGCGGCCGCCAGTTGGTTGTTTCTTCGTGAGCCAAGGCGGCATGCCAGCTGCTGAGGCTCGACTCACGAGCACTGGAGGGAGGGCCGCGTGGCTGAAGACTGGCCTGCCTTGGCGGCGGCAGGTGTTCAACGAGATCAACGCCCGCAAGCTCAAGGACGAGCTGAACGTGTTTGCCGGCCTGCTGCGCTCCCGCATCTTCCTCTACATAATCATCATCACCGTCGGCCTGCAGGTGCCCCCCTTTCCAACACTGCAACTTCCCAGCTGGAGAGGCAGCAGCTCGCCCTGTTTGTTCCGACCTCTCCACCCCAAACAGAGACATGTGCTGCCGTGTGCGCCTGCAGGTCGTGATCATGCTGTCGCCCGTGCGCTCCTTCTTCCACGTGCGAACCCAGTCGTGGCCCGAGTGGCTGTTTGCGCTCGGCGTCGGCGCAGGCTCGCTGCCGGTTGCCCTGCTCACCAAGCTGGCGGCCCGCCTGCCGTTGGCGCGCAGCCGCGCCGTCCACCCCGAGTCGCGCGGCTGGTTTGGCTGCTGACCGACTTCCTGCTGCTGTGGGTGGCCGTAAAGGGGAGGACTGCTGGGCTAGCTCCTGATTGAGCTGGATTTCACTCACGTATGCTGCCACTTGTGCGGCTCGTTGACAAAAGTCATGTGCTTGCCTTCTGGACTGTATTCGGCAAGCCAACACCGGCAACGGGCGGCTCTGGCTGCGGTTGGCTTTTTGCCAGAGCATTGGCCAGAAGCAAAAGAGAAGCGTCAGTTGCGGTCTCGCACGCGTACTGTGATCGCGCTTGCGAACTTTCGCCGCTCTGCTGCGGTGGCAAAGTGGGCGGACTGGTCACTGTAGTGTTTTCTGTCGAAACCTAGAGCCCGATGCGCAATGCGCAAGGCGCACCAGCCATCGGCAACCGAAGCAAAGTTGCAAGCCAGTGCTCAGTGCTCAGTGACAGCACTGTGCACTTTGAGACTTCCTGTATCGATCAGTCGGTGCAGTACTTGGCGCGTGGGCAAGCGGCTGGTGGGCCCGATGTTGTTAGCAAGTCTGGCTCTGAGCTCGTGAGACTTCCGGGGGCCAGGTGGCCCAGGTGCTGGTTGCAATGCCGCGCGTGGTGGTGGTTGCCGGCACGAGCAGCGGCGTGGGCAAGACGAGCGTGGCGGTCGGCCTCATGCGCGCGCTGAGGTCCCGCCCCGCTCCCACGCCACCCCTACTGCACTCGGGCCTTCTGCCATCGGCCTCGTGTCAATGGCACTGTTGGGCACGCGGGGGCCGCCTGGGGCCGGTGTGGCGAGAGCCGTTGCGCCGGCGAGACATCTGCCCTCAGACATCGTGCTCTAGGTGGATTGCTTGCTATGTTGGCGCTTCTGCCTTCAACATCAGCGGAGGATGGGTCCGTAAGGTGACGGGCTGGCTGCTGTGCCGGCCTGGGGCCGTTGGAGCGAGCGGGCGGCTAACAATCCAATACAGCTGCACCTGCCATGGACACAGTGCTCACACAAGTGCCAGAAGCGCCCGCTGCGACGCGCAGGAACATGGAGCTGACCGTTCAGGCGTTCAAGGTCGGCCCGGGTGCGCGCCCTGCCGCCTCTTTCCTCGCAGAATCTGGTCCCGATGCCTCGCCCACAAACCCCAGCTGTCAGGCGGTTCCAGCGAAACCGACCCACCACTGCCGCAGACTTCCTGGACCCGATGCACCACGAGGAGGCAACCGGCCGCCCGTCCATCAACCTGGATGGCTGGATGCTCGACCGGGAGCAGAATCTCGCCTCGTTTCACCGCGCGATGGCGGGCGCGGATGTCGCCGTCGTCGAAGGCGTCATGGGGCTCTTCGACGGCCGCGACGGCAAGACGGAGGTCGGTTCCACGGCGCAGATGGCCAAGTGGCTGGGTGCGCCGGTGCTGCTGGTACTCGACTGCTGGGCGCTGGCGCGCTCGGCCGCCGCAATGGTGAAAGGCTACGAGGGTGCGCTTCCAGTCCCAAGGCTTTCGGTCTAGTGACCCTTGGACCAGCCTCCAAATCGACACCAGCAGTGGCTTCGGCTGCTGGAGGAGCTGGCCACACTCACACAAAGCAGAACTCCCATCTGCAAAGCAGCCGGCACGCTCGGATGTTGGGGCGTTTCTTGTTCTTATTATATATATTTAATGTCCCGGGGCCGCGGATGGTCCCTCTGCAGCTGCCTGCTGAAGAGCAGCGGTGGCGCCGGTGAGGAGGCAATGAGAACACTGCAATGGAACAGCAGAAGGCGGCCGGATGCCGCCTCTGCGGCCACGGCTGGCCCTGCTGCTGCTGCTGCTGGCTGCTGGTTGCGCCCGCAAGGAAGGAAGGGTTACGGCCCTTGCCAGTCCATGCCAGGCTGGAAGAAGCGTGGGCAGCTACGCAAGCTCGCACTTTCGCGCATGTCAAGCGGTGGGGAATTGGGC
>BHFV01000310.1:0-12772 GCA_003568905.1 Trebouxiophyceae sp. KSI-1
GCTGCTGCGAGACACGCTGCTGTGACCGTGCAAGTAACTCTTGTTTTGGCGCTGAAACACCAGCAAAATCTCGATGCAAGTGCCGAGCCATAGACGGAACTGTGTTCAGGAGGGGCATCAATCGAGGGGCGCAGCCGCACGCTGCTGGTGCAAGACACACTGCTTTGAGTAAATGAGTGTTTCTGTGGCAAGACGCCGGCAAAACCTCAATGTCACTGGCAAAACCTTGGTGNNGGCCGCACGCTGCTGCTGCGAGACACGCTGCTGTAAGTGCGTTGCCCTGGCGGGAGCTGCTGTGAGCGCTGCGTGAGCTGTGAGGCTGCAGCACACTGCCGCGCGACGCACTGATCTGAGCTTGAGTGAGTCCTTGTGAGGGCGCGCTGAAAAGCTACTTCCAGTGCCGGGCTGCCGGCGCTGCCAAACCGCCTTGAACCACGGTGTATGGAATGTAGCCTTGGCGGCTGAACGCCACTTCTAGTACCTCTAGTTCCTCCCTACACACTCCTCTGAATGGCCAGCTGCGGCCTTCCGCTCATAGCATTCCAATTGGTCGCTGGTCGCACCGACGTTTTTGCCCCTCCAGGGCACGGACAGTGTCTAACGCCTAAATTGATCGGTCTTTTACGCGTCAATTACAGTTTTTTCAGGCTTTGTGGGTCACGCCATTCCGGGTGGGAAAGAACTCACCCTTCTTGATGTCCACATTGATGATAGCCAAGACAGCATCTCGGCCATGAATAATATCCAGAGGTACCTGATAGGCATTGGAGTGACCCTTTTTTATGACGACATCTTGACTTGGCGCTGCGGCCTATCGCGTGGGAAATTCTCAAAGAGCCAGCGCTTCTTTTTGATGGCATGACCAGTGCCACCTGCCCCGCGTGCTGAATGAAAAGGGTACAATAGTAACTTGGAGGAAATCAGACCGAACGTCGAGTAGCTGTGATGAACGCAACAACTGATGGAGTCTGTAAGTAATTGAGTGTGAGCAGCAGACGAGCTGTGCGATGCCACGCTGCATGCTTTCTGGAGTGTCTTTGGCCAGTGACAGCGTTGGAACAACCTGCAGTGAGCCCTTACAACAAGACAGCTGTGCGGCCTGCTTCACCACTGCACAAGGCAGCTGCCCGCAGCTCCCTCACGGCCCAAAGGAGCTCGCAAGGGCGCCCCGCTACAGTCGCTGCGAGCTTGCGAGTGAGCCGCGCGGCTGCAGCCCCCTTCTGGCGGTCGCAGTCCGCGCGACAACCACTCGCACCGCCACCGGCTGCAGCGGCGGCAGCAGCGCCAGCAGGCAGGCCGCCTCGCGCACGGCGGCGCACACCGCCGGGCGGCCGGCGGGCGGCAGGGTGGGGGGCGCAACGCCCAATCGGGCGCACAGCTGGGCAGCCTCGGCTGGCGCGGCGGCGGCAGCCTCGCCGGCGGGCGCCCACAGCAGGTCCGCAGCCGCCTGCGGGCAGCCAGGCCCGGCTGAGGGAGGGGCGGTGCTTGCGAGGCGGCCGGCAGCAGTGCCTCTGATTGCGGTGCCTGCAATCGAGGAGGGGGACAGCTCTGCCTGCAGGCAGTCGAGCGGCCCCGCCACTGGCAGCCCAGCCGCGGCCAGCGCCTCCAGCTGTGCGGCGGCTCCCCAGAAGACCTTGGCGACGCGCCCGCTGGCGAGCGCGTCTGCCAAGCAGCGAACGGCCGGCAGGCTGACGCCGCCGCCGGCTGCGGGCAGCTCCAGGTGCGTGACAGAGGTGCCGGTCGCAACCACGATGCCCTGCAGGAGGCCAGGCAGTGCGGCGTGGGGCTGGGGCCGTCTGGCAGCCATGCCGCCGGGCTGCCGGCTAGCATCGCACCTGCAGGCGACCAGTGCTGCCCGCCGGCGGGCCGACGGCCGCCAGGCACAGCTGCCGCGCCTGCTGCAGCTCCGCCGCCCACGCGTCCAGCTGTGAGGCGCTCGAGCCGGGGCCGAGGCTGCGCAGCTGCGGCGCCGAAACAGCCCCACTCGAATGGGAGCGCTTGGGGATGCAGGGAGCCGCGCAGGCAGGGGCGCGCCTGTAGCCTGGCCGGCCTGCTAGGCGGCATAGCCGGCGCCTTCACGGCGGCTGTCTGCGGCTCTGTGCTGGAAGGCGTCGGGTCTGGTATGACGACAGGGCTGGCCACGCGGCCGGAGCTGGCTGCTGGGGCCCCGACTCGAGCGGATCCGGCCGCCGCCGCCGCCTCCCAGGCTTCTTCTGCAGCCGGGCGTGGCAGGGAGTTGCAGCCATGCCAGATGCGCATTCCAAGCCGCAGCCCAGTCCTGGGTGGGCGGGGCGCACCGTCCTGCTCGGACGCGGACTGCGAGGCGGCCAGCAGCTCGCGCGCCTCCGCCGCCAGCCGCGCCTGGTGGGCGCGCGCGTCTGCGCGCACGACCCACCGCCCGTCAGAGGACCGGCACGCGCTCGACGGCTGCGCTTGCGTCGGAGATTGCCGCGCATCGGGACGCGCCCGCGATCAGCCCGCGGGCGGCGCGCAGCACCAGCGCGTTCGTGCCCGCGCCGCCGGTCACGCCGGACGCCAGCGCGGCCGCAGGGCCCTGCTCCCGCCGCCGCCGCACGGCCGGCGCGAGCGCCGCAGCCACGCGCTCCTCGGCGGCCGCCGCCAGCAGCTCGGGGTCGCCCAGGCCGGCGGCGTGCAGCAGGCGGGCGGCCGGCGGGGCCAGCGACGGCAGCGCGAGCAGCGGCAGCAGCTCCGGGCGCGCACCGGCGGCCGCGGCGGCGGAGAGCGAGCCCAGCAGCAGCTCGAGCTGCCACCACTCGGCGGCGGCCGCCATGGCGGCGCCCATGCCGGCCCACTTGGCCACGTTGCCCCGCAGCCGCTGCAGCTCGCCCGCATCCACGCCTGCGGGGCAACGACAGGTCGGCGCTCTGGGCAGTGCAGACTAGCCGCGCTGCAGCCGTCTGCATGCAAGCCTTGATGAGCTGGCAGGGGGGGCGGGGGCGCGCCTCGATCGTGCAGCCGCTGTTCCGCTGCCCAGCGCCGCGCGACCGCCTCGGGGCAGCTCTCCTCGATCATCTGCTGCACCGCCACGGCCGCGGCCAGGCGCTCGTGCCGGGCAGCCGTCGCCGGCTCGCACCTGCAGCCGCAGCAGCGAGCCTGACACATGCCGCCGAATGCGGCGCCCTGGCAGGGCTGTGAGGCTCTGACCTGAGCGCTTCTGGCCTGGCCAGTCAAACTGCAAATGAAAAAAACATGACCCAGCCAAGCCGGCCGGCGGGCCGCTCCTAGCGGGCCTGGTGGGCAGACGGGCTCGCCTGCCGCCGCTGCAGAGTCGGCCCAGGTCCTGGTCCGTGCAGCCGACGGCGGCTGCGGCCGCGCGGGCGGCGGGAGGCAGGTCGCCAAAGATGCGGCGCCAGAGGGACCAGTTGCTGATGCGGATGGGGTGCTCCTGCAGCGCACGTACGGCCTCCCTCGGATTCACATGCCAAAGCATCGCATTGAGGGGAGAGGATGATTGCAGGAAGTGGGTCCGCAAAACAGTGCCTGCATGGCAGGCCTGAGGGCGGGCGCTTTGGATGGGGGCGTGCCTGCAGCAGCAGGAAGGTGAGGTGCACCGGGCTGGCCAGCACCAGCCCGGCCGCCTGCACCCGCTCGAGCGCGCCGAACAGCTCGATGCCCGCGGCGGCCGGCAGCCCGCTGGCCACGACCGCCCGCCCGAGCGTCGTCGCCTGCCACACGCCCGCGGCCCCGCCCGGCTGCGCCTGCTGGAAGCTTAGCAGCCGGCGGGCGCGCAGCGCCTGCAGCGCCGTCCTGGCGGCCGCGTGCGCGCTCGAATACGGCACCTGCCGTGCGGGGCAGGCGGCTCTCGTGCGCCTGCCGCTGGGCGGCGTGCGCGCCAGGGAGCGGCGTGCAGCTCCCACCTGGTGGCAGGCCAGCGTGGCGCGCAGCAGCCGCGGCACCTGCTGCTGGTCGCCGGCCGAGCCGTTGGCCACCGCCTCCAGCAGCAGGCGCTGCAACGGCGCCGTGTCGTCGCCTGCGAATCGGCGGACACCCGCTTCGGAATGCGCCCCTTGCAACCAGTGGCAGGCCGCCCGCACTCGCTGCCGCAGGGCAAGCAGTCCTGCCTGAGGAAGGTCCATTCGCTTTGCTGGGCTGACAGTCCAGCAGGCGGCTGCGCAGCGCCGGCAGCGGCGCCTCCAGCAGCCCGCGAGCTGCGTCCCACTCGGGCCCCTGCGCCCCCGTCGCGCCGCCGCAGTCCGCCAGCCCGCCGCCGGCCAGCAGGAACGCCTCGCCGCGCGAAGCCTGCCCCGCACGACCGGCGCGGCCAACCATCTGCAGGTACTCCGCCTTGCCCAAGATTGCCGGGCCCTGCGGGTTGGCAACGCGGGGCGTCCTTCACGGACGGGCCACAACCCTGAGTGAGGCAGAGCTACATGCCTCATGCGGCTGCGGCTGCGGCGGGGGGTCCGCTAGCAGTCGCGCGGCACAACAGCGGGCGCTTCGTCCAGCAGCAGGGGGCCGCGCGCCTGGCGCATGCCGCGCAGGATGACCCTCCTCGCCGGCAGGTTCACGCCCGCGGCCAGCGTGCAGGTCGCGGACAGCACCGCGAGCGCGCCGCTGCGGAAGCCGCGCTCGACGACCGCGCGCTCCTCGTTCGTCAGGCCGGCGTGGTGGTACGCGACGCCTGCCGGCCGCACGCGCTGTTTGCGTCCCCCTCCCTGCTGGGCGGCGCAGACGGTCGCGCGGCTCGGGCAGGGGCGCGCCCGCCAGGATCAGGTGCTCCAGCGCGGCGGCGGCCGCCTCCCCCGCCTCCAGCCGCAGGTCCTGCAGCAGCCGCTCGCGGGCCTCCCGCTGCTCCTGGCTCGGCGCCGGCTGCGCGCCCGCCAGCCCGGCGGCGACCAGGCCGGCGGTCGCGGCCGCCTGCTTGCGGCCGCCGCAGAAGATGAGCACCGAGCCGCCGGCCGTCTGCGCCTCCTCCAGCACCAGCGGCAGCAGGCGGTCCGAGTCGCGCCCGCCGGCGCCGCTGACCGGCAGCCGCCGCAGCCGCGTCAGCTGGCAGCTGCGCGCGCCGCCGCCGCCGCTCTCCTGCCGCAAGCGTGCCAGGTCGGCCATCGCTGGTGTGCGGGTGTGTGAGCAGGCGAAGGTCAGCAGGCTGTGCCCAGCCGCAAGAGGCAGCAGGCTGGAGACGCGCCTTGGCGTAGACGACGCCGCCGTGCACGAGGTGCTCCGTCAGCGGCACCGGCCGGAAGTTGGTCGCAAACAGCCGCGCGCGCAGCCACCGGGCCGCCGTCTCCAGGCCTGCCGCCAGGCGCACGAGTCTGCTCAGCAGCAGCAGCAGCAGGAGGGCGGCCCGGTGCGGCTGGCGTCCCAGTCACACTGCAGTGAGCAGCTGGGAGCATTCCGACCCAGGCCCTGTTCGTCGAGGAGGCAGCCACCACAGCAGGGGGGCTGCGGACCTGCCATGGTGGCCGACATGCCGACGATCTGCACGCCCGCCCCGCCGGCGTCGTGCAGCAGCTTGGTCAGCGTCAGCTCCAGCGCCAGGCCCCGCTGCGGGTCCGCCACCATGTGCAGCTCCTGCGGCGGCGGCCGGCTGTCACACCGGCCAGGCCATGCAGGCGCGTCCAGCCCTGCACGGGCCAGGGCGCAAGGGGCGGCAGCTCACGTCCACGACCACGCAGCAGAGGCCGCCCAGCTGCGCCTGCTGCACGAGGCGGTTGATCGCGGCGTTCGCCTTTTCGATGGTGCAGACGGCCACCACCTCGCGCCTGCGCCCCGCCAGGGCCGGTCTGAGGCCCTGGGGCCGGGCAGCCTCATCCCTCCCAGCGGCCAGGACACCCATCAGGGGCGCGCCTGTCGGCGAGCGGTATGCTGCTCCGCAGGTCGTCCGCGCCGCAGTAGCCCTTAACGCGGCAGCCGAGCGGCGCGAGCACGCGCTCCAGGTGCTCCGCCTTTTCCCGCACGAGCGCCACGAACGGCAGCACCACCAGCGCCTTCTTGAAGGCCTGCAGCGCGCCTCTGACGCCGTTGACCAGGGCGGCCCGGAGGCACCAGGCAGGCCGCCCTCGCAGGGGAAGGTACCTTGGCGCCGCCCGGCCCTGGGGCCGCCTGCTGCCGCGTGGCCAGCAGGCGGCGCACGAGCAGCAGCTCGGCGACCAGCGTCTTGCCGCCGGAGGTCGGCGCGCAGTAGAGCAGGTTGCTGCAGTCGGCGCCGCAGGCCAGCGCGGCCGCCTGCCAGGGGTACATGCGGGCCACGCCCTTCTCCGCGTACGCCTGCGTGCGGCGCGGCAGCCTGGGTGTGGCTGCCGTGGCAGCCAGATGCACGCAACGGCCCCCGGCGGGGCGAGGGGCGCGCCGCGCAGACGCCGGGCGGGATGCCCCAGTGCTGCAGCGCGGCCGCCGCGGCTGCGCGCGCCTCCGCTGCCGCCCGCCGCTGCGCGCGGGAGCCGCTGGCCGGCTCCTCTCTGACGGCGGCCAGGCGCGGCTGGCGGTCTGGCGGCCTGCCGCGGCCGGGCCCAGGCTGGCTGGCGCTGCTGCCGGCCTGCTGCTGGGCGCGGCCCTGCGAGGGGTTGGACGCCTGCTGCGAGCTGGGGCCGAGCCAGGAAGGCGCCTGCGTGGTTGCGGAGGAAGTGGCGGAGGTGCAGGAGCTCGGGAGGCTCGGCTGCAAGCTCTGCGGGAGCGGCTGAGAGGGCTTGGAGTGGACTTTTTGGCCCAAGGCGCCAGGCCAGGTGCGCGGCGAAGCAGCAGCTGGCGGCCCTGCTGGCAGAGCACACACCAGGTTCAGCTCGGTCTCCTCTGTGGGTGCTGCCACTCGCTGAGAGGTCAGGGTCAGCACCCGGCCAACTGAGCCCGGCCGACAAGGGACCGGCACAAGAGGCTGCCACAGGTGGCACCGGCGGGCCGTCAGGGCGCTGCCGCTTCCCGTCACGCTGCCACGCCGGACCATTCACCTCCCTCAGGCGCTTCGTGGACACCCAGTCCTCGTGGCGTCCGGTCATGCTGCGCTCTCTAGCTCGCTGCATTCGTTCACAATGACGGCATAAGATTCCCTGTGCAGCGAATGGACTGCGTCAGAAAAGCACTATGGCATAATGCGGAGGTGCACTGGTGTCAGCGGTGGCCGGGCCGGCCGGGCTTGCAGCGCATGTCGCCAACTTAAAGACGCTGCGAGGAAGGACGAGGGCGCTCTGGTCCGCCATGATCGAGCAGGGACGGGACTTCTAATAAGCCGCAGAGACAAGCCGATGTGGCATTGTTAATTGTGTGAGTTTGATGTGCATCGGGTAGTGACAGCTGAGCCTGGCTTTTGGACGTCGAAAGGAAAGGCGGCGGCTCTTCAGAGAGATCGGCTCACCTTTTCTCGTAGCACGCTGCTTCTCTTGTGTCTTACGGCATGAGCCGGCTCACTTCCCTCCTGGAGTGGTTTGCTACGCATGGCATCAAGCACGATTCGGAGGCAATTGAGATATGCGCCGATGCATCGCAGTACAGCGGTGATGCCTGGGGTGTGTTTGCGAAACGAAACATTGCTGAAGGCGCTATTCTGGTCACCATCCCCAAGGCCGCCGTGCTTTCGACCCGGACAAGCAGCCTGAGCGGCTGGTTGGACGAGCATCAAGTGGGCGGTGGGCTAGGCCTGGTGCTGGCCGTGATGCACGAGCACGCACTTGGGCCGCGGTCGCCTTGGTAGAGCCCTCGAGCCTCGCGCGCCGTCCGCCGCCAGCCGCCGCTGCCGTGGGTTCGAGCCCGACACTCCTCCCCGACGCTCCTCCCCCGCAACAACCGACAGGCACGGCTACCTACAGTCGCTGCCAGTCCGCGAGTACATTCCGCTGTTCTGGTCGCCAGAGGAGCTGGAGCTCCTCGTCGGCACTGACGCCGAGCAGAAGGCAGCAGAGGACAGGTCTGACTCCTCGGCTTGCTTCCCATTTCCCGGCTTCATCGCCAAGCCAGGCAGCCTGAGGCCCGTGGGCCGGCTGCAGGGAGGACACTGCGGCCGACTATGAGACTGAGGTGGAGCCGCTGCTCAGCCGCGGCGGCGGGCTGTTCGACCCCGCAAAGATGACGCTCGAGAGCTTCAGGAGGGCGGCCGCCTGGATCGGCTCACGCGCCTTTGGCGTGGACGACCACCATGGTGAGGGGGCCCCAGAGCCAAAGGTGCTTGCGGTCGGAAGCTGTGCTTTGCTGCGCAAGCCGACAGCCGTCACGAAGCAGTTCTAGTCCTTCAGTCCTGCATCCTGAACCGCTGCAGGCATGGCCATGGTGCCGTTCGCGGACATTTTCAATCACAAGGCGGCCGTCGTGGCGCTGGGCGGCGACTTCCAGCTGGCGGGCGCCTGCCTGGCCGGCGGCGGCGGCTTTGGCTCCGGTGAGGACAGCGACGAGGAGCCGGCGGGCAGCGAGTCCAGCAGCGAGGCGGCGGAGCAGGATTCGGGCTCGGCGGGCGACGGCGAGGCCGGCAGCGGCTCGGAGGAGGGTGGCGACGCGGCGGGGGGCGGCGCGGAGCCTCGCACGCGCGGCTCGCTGCTGCACGCGCGCCTGTTCCCCGGCCGGGACCTGCGGCTGCACATCGGCATCTGCAGCGAGACGCGGGGCGGGCAGGAGGTGCTGGAGGTGCCGCCGCCGCCCGCCTGCCCTGGGGAAGCTTGCAGGCGTCCAATGCCAGGCTTGCCTCCAGGCCTGCCAAGCAGCCGCCTCGCGCCTCCCCGCCCGCAGATCGTGGCCGCCTGCGACCTGGCCGCCGGGCGGGAGGTGTTCAACACCTTTGGCGAGCTCAGCGGCTCGGAGCTGCTCTGCAAGTACGGCTTTGCGCTGCCGGGCAACCCATTCGACGCCGTCCGCCTGCCGGCCGACGACCTCATTGCGGAGACAGGCCGCCTGCTGGGCGAGGCGGCCTGCCGGCAGCGCTGCCGGTACCTGCAGCGCACCAGGTGCCCCCCACCGCCGGCCCCCCGCGCCCCTGCACAATAAACAAAGTGAGATATCCCCTGCAGCCCTGTCGACTACCCCACCTGCCCTCACACCAGTGACCTGCTGGACGGCGAAGCGGAGGGCCTGGAGCTGCTGCGGTGCGGCCAGGTCGGCCCGCCGCTGCTGGTGGCCGCCCGCCTGGTGAGCTGCTCCGGGGCGGAGCTGCGCGCGGTCGAGCGGCTGGACTTGGACGGCGCGATCGTGCGGCTGCTGCCGCCCGACGCCGCGGAGGACGGCGGCGGCACGCCGGCCAAGCGGCGGAAGCTGGCAGAGCAGGAGGCGGGCGACGGTGGCGGCCAGCCGCAGGCAAGCCGTCCAGCCTCTGCTTCGGGAGCCTTTTCGAAGGCTCCGGCTCGGCCGATTCGCGCATGCCCAGAACAAGGGTGGTGGGCGGCGGCGCAGGAGGAGGCGGCCGCGACGCAAAGGAACGCTGTCATCGCGGAGCGGCCGGCCTGGTTCCCGCCGGACGCCTGCCGCCTGCTGCTGGCCTGCGTCGGCCGGCGGGCGGCGCGGCACGCGCACAAGGGCAGCGCGGCGGCCCTGCAGGCGGAGCTGGCGCGGGCGCACAGGGAGCTGCCCGGGTGCGCCCCATCCCAAGCGGCCAGGCCCGGCTCGCATGCGTGCGCTGAGGCGGGCGGCGGCTGCAGGGGGGAGGCCCGGGCGGCCCGGCTGGGCGCGCTGCAGCTGCTGCTGGCCGAGAAGGAGGTGCTGGCGCAGGCGCAGGCGGCGCTGGAGGGCTTGCTAGCTGCCCATGGCTGACTGTTTACGGAGAATTGCATTTCGTGCGCAGCAGCACCGCTTGCGTGTGGCAGCCGTGCTGGACGGCCAAGCGGCAGCAAGCAGGTTTACAGATGAAAGGCGTATGGCCTGCCGGTTTCAGGGAGCGCCTTGCCCGCAGCCACCACTGTGCGAGCAGCATCGCCTGGGAAGGGGGGGAACAGGCGCAGGGTGCGTGGGCGGGGCCAGCAAGGGCACTTGATGCAAGGCAGGTCACGCACAAGACAAGATGCACAAGGCAAGAGAAAGTCATATGAAGAAGGTGTCTTCTTGGGCATCCGTGGAATCTGGTGTCCAGTCTGGTCGGCCTGGTGTCCAGTCTGGTCGGCTGCTGTTGGTGGGCATGTGAGTCGTCACAGAGCGTCCGGAAGCAGTCTCGTCGTTCTGCTCGCTGGCCGACCTGGTGGCGTCCGGCAGCTGGTTGTGGGTGCCGTCACCCAGCACTGCCAGGACAAAATGCCAGCACTCCTGGTCTGGATCAGACTCTGGCGGCCTGCATCAATCGCCAGTCCAAAAGCGTCAGCTGGGCTCCGGTTTCCACGGTGGCGCAGCGCCTCGCAAGGTCCTCAGTGGGGCACCCACAGCTGCCGCACAGACGGACTATTGGATCGGGAGCGCACGTGTGGGTGATATCCAAGTGCCGCTCCAGCACTCGGTGGCTGCATTGGTGGCTGGGTGGCGGTGTGTAGCATGCGTCTGCAAACGTTTGGTCGACCTGCACAGCATCAAGCAGCCCTCAGGTCTTGCTGAAGAGGCCGGCACGAGACAGCCATGGGCGAGGGCAAGCGGCGCTGCATGCCGTTCCCATCAGCCAGAGAACAAGCTAGCTGCAGCGAAGCTTGCCTGCCAAGGCTGCTCGTCGTTCATGGGCCGGTGCTGCACCTTGTACTGCCTGGTGTGCTCGTGAAAGCGGGCCTGCATGGCAGCCAAACTGTCGGTTCGGCAAGCTGCGCTGCTCAAAAAGGCTGCCCTGAGCCAGTGGGGGGCTGGGGCGGCAGTGCGGCGGCGCATGTGCGCTGCCAAAGTCGGGATGCGGAGCTCGCCTGCTGGGGTGGATTCTTGTCTCCGTCTAGCAGCTGGAACGCGCCATCCAGCCAGTCCCAGAGCTGGGGGGGTGTGACGTCGGTCAGGATGCTGTTGTGCGACCCTTGGTACTGGCCAGAGATCTGCAGAAAGGCCAGATTGTCAACCCTTGGCGCACGCACGACTGGCACTGCTCTGGATCTGATGGAGGCGAGTTGAGGCGCACTTTGAAGGCCAGGCTGGGGAGCGGCGAACTCGCCTGCCAGGGTGGTGGCTGGAAGGTGTGCTGCCCCTGCTGCACGGCCGTAGTCCAGACCAGCTGCGGGGAGAAGCTGGCTGGAGGCAAGTCAGCATTCAGCATCGCCTCCTCCATACCATCACTCTGCACGGCAGCTGTGAGTCACCTGACTGTGGCCCTCCCCGGGAAGGTGTGCTGCCTCAGCCGGTTCACCTCGCAAACACTTGCTGCACGTGTTCGTGCGATGCTGCCAGAGAATTGAGGCGCTTGCCTGCCAGGACGGTGACTGGGGGCTGCCCTTCCACTCGGGCGCATCCTTCCTCCGTGCAGCCAGCAGCTCCGTGGGAGAGCATGGGCCAGACGGACGGGGCAGCGTAGCCGCGCCCGGCGCGTGAATGCTTGGCTGGGGCCCAGCAGCGGGTGCTGCGCTGTCCGGGTTGGTGTGTGCTGTTCGCTGCGGGCACAGCGCATGCGGCCTTCAGCGCCTCGCAGCAGGCGCAAACCGGCTGGTGGTGCTCGGCAGCGGGTGGCCAAGCACAGACCTCTTGGCTGCAAGTGCTGTCAGATGGCTGGAAGTGGGGGCCCCCTGGGTCTTGCGCCTTGGCTGCGCCACCCATCTCCGCCAGCAGCTTGCGCACCTTCTTTTTCCTGGCTTTGAGCGAAAGGTACCGATTCTGCACGTCGCGGGGGGCCCTGAAGGCAAGAGCACAAGCGTGATTTTGCCAGGCAAGGTGACAGCGAGCGGCCGCACTGGACTGTTTTGGAGCAAGGGGGAAACCTGGGCCGCCCGTCCACAGACAGCAGCTCCTTTCCAATCAGTCCAAACTTCTGCCCGTACTCCATCGTGCCCACGGCCTGCGCGGCAATCGGGCGCTCTCTTCAGTCATACACGCAGAGCTAGTGGGGGTCTTGACGCTGCAAATTCCCAAGCGGCGGCTGACCTTGGAGAGGACCTCGTCCTCTGAAGGAAGCCAGTTGCCGTGGTGATAGCTCTTGTCCAAGTGGTTGACCCACCTGCGGACACCTCAGTCAGCACTGCCTGTCGTCATGCACGCCGATGGGCCACATTCGACACCACAGAAGCTGGAATCTGGTTGGAGTCGAGGGGCCAACCTCTGGGCGCATTGCTTGTTGTCGCGTTTGCAGCCCAAGGTCGCCATGTGCTCTGACACCTCCACCCACATGTGCTTCTGACTTTTCCTGTCACTATCCGCATATCCAGCCTCGACGATTGCTGCTCTCAGCGCATCGTCCTCCTGCAAAGTGGCGCAAGATGCATAACGCAGCTGCAACCGCTCAAGCACGGTCGGCTCCTAGTTCCGGGCACGCCGGGTAGCTCCTCGAGCCATATTCTGGACGGCGACGGCACGGTTACGGCAGTCGACGCGGCCATTCTTGTGCCCATGGATTCGAAGGATGAATTAGGCGTTGGCGGTTGAGGACGGGCTCTGGCTCAAATCAACATCCGCCACCTTATCATGTGCGTGAACACCTGACACACCTTGGCGGCCAAAAGTATGTGGAGTCCGATTAGGCTGCCAAACATGCAACATGTCCTGCCGGAAGGACTGGCGGACCTGACGAGTCCATAGAGTCTTGACGCGCTTGGGCCCAGGTGGCTCGCCAGCCGCTGTCCTCTTCCGCTTGGGTGCCATTTTCGCTTGCAAAGTGGCAAGAAGTTTGCATAACGGTGCAGTAACAACGGGTTTTCCTCGGGTTTCCAACTGTCCTGCATCCCCGAGTTGCTCCCCGTCGATGCCTCCTCTCTCGACCAGTTCCTGGCCGGCCAGCTGCTTGCCCCCTTCC
>BHFV01000310.1:12999-31685 GCA_003568905.1 Trebouxiophyceae sp. KSI-1
GTGGCGTTGTCCTTTACGTGCACCGCGCCCTCACCCTGTTCCCCGCACCGCCGTGAGTCTCACGCCCCACCGGCCCTTACGGGTTTTAAGCCAAGTTGGCTTGGGTGGTGGTGTAAATCCTCCTCCTCCTGCATCCGGGCTTCCCCTCTCCCGGATGGTGGCGGGACCCCTCCCCCTCCTTCCCTCCGCTTACCGCTGCATGAAGCGTGGGCACAGCCGAGCTTGGAAATCTGCTGGCCTGCAGCTGTGCTTGCTACCGTAGTGGCGTGGACCCAACGTGCTCCACTGTGTTGCCGCATGACGAGCGCCGCCTGGCGAATTCAAGCGGGGCCTTGCCTCCGCCTCCCGTCCCCATTGGGTGTGGTCCCATGAGAGCAGGCCGCCGGGCAGGCCCTGCTGCCCAAACTGTGGCGTGCTGCCGCCGGCGACTGGCGCGTTTTACAGCGCCCTCTTGCCTGCCGGCGCGGGCGCGGGAGTCGTGGGTCAGCGCTTGTTCGCCCAGCGGCGCTGGTAGCCGGCCGGCAGGCGGATGCCCAGCGCCGCCGCCTTGCGCAGCACCTCGGCCCTGTCCCCCTCCGCCTCCCGCCCGGGCGCCTGCCGCGCGCCCGCCCAGCAGCGCGCCGGCGGCGGCCGCGCCCGCGCGCGCACCGGCGGGCTGTTCTCCTCATCAGTACTGCTGCCGCCGGCCTCCGCCGCCCGCCGCGGCGCCCGCACGGGCGACTTTCTCGGCTCAGCCGCCTGCGGCCCAGGCTTCTGTCACTCCACCCACCGTCCGAAAGAAAGTCTGCGAGGCGCTGCAGGGGCAGGGCCGGCCGCGCGCCTGCTTGTCGGTGGCGGGCGCGTTGTTTGCGCTGCTGGCCGCCAGCGGGGACGCGCCGCCGCCCGGCTCCGCATCCGCGCGCGGCGGCAGCAGCAGCTGCAGGCCGCGGGGCGCCGGGGGCGCGGGCGCGCCGCCGTGCTCGGCCAGCCGGCTCTGCGCCTCCTGCGGCGCACGCACAAACGCCAGCAGTTGGAACCAAGTGCCGGCAGCGCCCTGGGGGCAGACCGGCAGGAGGGGGAGGCCCGCACCCGCAGCTCCAGCCGCAGGACCTTGAGGCGCTCGGTGATCAGGTTCCAGCGCTCCAGCGGCACCGGGCTGACCCAGCCGCCCGCGCCCGGGCTGCCCGCGGCGCTGAGCGGCGTCGCGGCGCCCAGCGGCGTGTCGCCGCCGCGCACCGAGGCGGCGCCCAGCGGCGTGAAGAAGAGCGAGGCGGCGCCCGAGGTGCTGGGGCTGGCGGCGCCCGCCGCGGGCGTGCCCGGCATGCGGTTGGCGGCATCCTGAGCGGCGCGGCCTGCGCGTGAGCAGGCGGCTGCTTCAGCGCGGAGCGGTCCTCCTCGTATGAGGGGATCCAGACGGGTGACTGGGGCGCGCCCGGCGTGGCTGCCGCGGCGCCCGCGGGGCTGCCGGCCGCCGCCAGCGCAGCCTCGGGCGAGGCGAGGCGGTGCTCCATCAGGCGGTGGCGGCCGAAGAAGCGCAGGCTGCTGCGCAGGCGCTGCTGGGACCGCGGCTGGCTGCCCGCGCTCCTGCCGGACGCCTGCGCCCGGCGAGCAGGCGGGGGTCAGGCTCCAGAAACGGCAATCGTCTGACTGCTTGGAGTCGCCTGCACAGCGCGCGGGCCACTGGCGCCCGGGGGCTGTCCAGCTCGGCAGGCTGCACCTGGGCCAGCGTGCCCGGAGTGGCCGGCACCGGCAGGCCGCTGGCTGCGGGCGTCGCAGGCGCCGGCTTGGCCGCGTCCGAGCCGGGCGGGCGCCGCGCAGGCGTGCCGGCAGCCGCCTTGCTGGCCGAGCGCAGGCGCAGGCTCTGCAGCCTCTCCTCCGCCGCCTGCACGCCCGCGGCAGGAGGAGCTCAGCACTGCCAGTGGGCCCACGGGCGGTCGCGCACTTGCTGCTGTGAGCGAGCATCAGGCAGGCAAGCGGGGGTTAAGGGGGGGTGCCTGCTTCTCCTCCAGCAGGGCCTCGTTCTCGCGCATGCAGATCTGGCGGGCAGCCAGCGCCAGCTCCACCCCCTGCAGCACACACGCGCAAGGAGCAGCTTGGGCAAGGCGACCGGGCCCAGCACCTGCTTTGCGGACGCACCGCCGGCAGCGGGCAGCGGCGGGACGCGCCTGGGCGGGACCGTCCGCCGGCGGCTGCGAGGCCGCCTGCAGCGCCGCAGACGCCTCCTGCATCGCTCGCAGGCGACTCTCAGCCGCAGCGGGGCCCAGCCATCCGCTGGCACCAGCTAGCACCCGCCGCAGCTGCCGCCTTGCAGGCAGCCCACCAACCCGGGAGGGGAGGCCGCACCTCGAGCTGCGCGATCATGCGCCTGACCTTGGGCGCCTGCGCCTCGGGCGTCGCCGAGCCGGCGCCGGCGCCCTGCAGCTTCTCCCTGGCCGCCAGCAGCTCGCGCCGCAGCGCGCTGCTCTCGGCCTGCGCCGCCGCCCGCGCGCCCTCGGCCGCCTCGCACGCGCTGCGCGCCTGCTCGAACGCGCTCCTGCGGGCGCGGCCGGGGCGGGGGGGCCTCAGTGGCGCTCTGTTTGGGTCACGCGCCGCTGCATGGAGCGCTCGAGAGGCAGGCGCAGCCAGACACGCTGGTGCCTGCCCTGCCTCCCACCGGGCAACACAGACGCGGCGGGGCAGAGTCGACAGAGCAGGCGGAGTGGCCCGCGCGCCTCGCGTCGCGCAGCTGCCGCTGCAGCTCGGCCAGCTCCTGGCGGGAGACGTCGGCGCTCTGCAGCCCCGCGGCGCTGGCGGCCTCCGTCGCCTGGCACTGCCGCTCGGCCGCGGCCAGCCCCTGCTGCAGCGCCTGCCTGTCCGCGCCGTGGGCGGCCAGCACCAGGCGCGTGTGGTCCGTCAGCTCCAGCAGGCACTGGGCCGCGTCCACGGCCGGCTGCTCGGCGCCGCTGTCGCCGTCGCAGCTGTCCTCGCCGTCGCTCAGCGCGTGCGACCGCAGCTCGCTGATCTCCAGGCCCAGCTCCTGCAGCTGCAGCTGCAGCGCCAGGTTCTGCTCCTCCAGCTGCGCGCCGTCGGCCACCTGCGGCAGGCACCGAACCGTTCAGCCTCGGCCGCCGGCCACGCAGCCGCTGACTGGGCTTGCACGTGGCAAGCTGCTCGCCAGGCAGCAGCAGTGCTTTGCAGCAAGGCCGTCCCGCTGTGCTCGTGCGCCTCGTGAGCAGCTTGGCAGATGAGGCGGGGCTCGCCAGGTGCTGCCACTCGGCCTCCTCCAGCACGGGCGGCTCCTCGCCGGCGTCGCGTGCGGACTGCTCCTTGCTCGCGGCCGCCGACTCGGGCAGCGGCGGGCGGGCGGGCTTCTGCACGGACAGCTGGGTGCCCTCCTCGGCGCGCTCGGCCGCCGCCCGCCACAGCCCCTGCGGGCGTGGCAGACGCGCTCACCGAGCTGCTGCTGCGAGGGAGTGCCAGGCAGGCCAGCGGGAAGAAGCTCACCTGCAGCAGGCCGCTGGCCGGCGAGAGCATGTGCGGCGCGAATGCCGGCAGCAGGGCCGTGCTGCCGCCGTCCGGGTCCACGCTGCCGGTCGACTCGGCTGCGCGGGCGGCGGCGTCAGCACGGGGCCGGACGGAGCCCCGGCTGCCGCGGCAGGCAGCGCCGCGGGACGCACCCGGCGAGCCCGGCTCCTGCGCGGGCTCGGGCAGCGGCGACAGCGGCTCCGGGGTGTCCGGAACGACGGAGGCTGCGCCCGACGCCTGCAGGCCGCCCGGGGCCGCCTGCGCGCCGCTTTGAACGCTGCCGGGCGAGGCAGTCTGCCTGCCCGCCTCCTCCAAGGTGAGGGAGTGTGAGGAGTCCGCAGCGCTCGCGTCGGAAGCCGCTGGCGACTCCGCCGTCTGCTCGCGCGCGGGGCTGGGCGAAGCAGCCTCGCCGGACGCTGCAGCCGCACAGCAACCTCCCGACGTCAGCCCTAACAGGCCTGTCTGCGGCCGCCGGTGCGAGGCGGAGAGCGGCAGCCCGCCTGCGCCTGCTCCCGCGCGGCTGTCCGCGTCCGACAGCGCGCTGCTGTCCGTGGGCGTGTAGCGGCTGCTGCTCGAGTCGCACTCGTCGCCGCCGCCGCCTGCGCTGGCAGCGCGCGTGCAGTCAAGGCGGGTGCGGCGGGCTTCGGCGGCTGGCACAGGCTCGCGGCAGCGGTGCAGCAGGCGGATAATGAGGGCTGGGACTCACCCTGCGGCGCCTCGTCGTCCGAGTCGAAGAGCGCCGACTCCCACTCGGTCGAGTGGCACAGCAGCGAGCCGGCGGCCTCGGTCGGCGAGGCGGGGGAGGCCTGCCCGGGGGGCTGCCAGCGGGCGGCGGCGCCGGTGCTGCCCTGCGACTCCTGCGGCGGCCGGGCGCTGCCGCTCAGCGATGTGGCCGCATGCTTGATGCGGCTTCCGGGCTGTGAAGAGCAGCCGACCTGCGCCGGGCCGGCGGAGGGCGCGCGGGCGGGCGTGCTGCCGCGGCTGCGGCTGCGCGAGGCGCTGGCCAGGCTGGCGCTGTCTCCGCCGGGCGAGCCGAACTGCGTGCGCCAGCCGGGGGAGGCGCTCGCGGCGCGGCCGTCCGAGCCTGCGGCGGCAGCGGCCGCCCGCTCAGCATCGATCCTCTCGGCCGGGCGCCATGCCTCTTGGGACCTGCCCACACTGCTCCGCGAGTCGTGCATGCGGCAGCGCACCTGGGCTGGCCGGCGGCGCGGCGGGGGCGGCCTGCGGCGACTCGTACTTGACGCCCGAGAGGTGCGCGAGCATGGCCGCGTACATGCCCGCCTGCTCGACGGCCGGCGGCAGCGGCGACGCCGCCACCACCGCGCCCGTGCTGCGCAGCTCCGAGCCCTCCCTGGCCGCGCCGCCGCGCTGCTGCAGCCGCCAGCGCGGGCCTCAGCTCAGCCACCCCCCAGGCTCCCGCGCACCGCTCGCAGTGCGCCAGCACGCCTGGGAGGGGGCGCTTGCCGGGATGCCGAACTGCGGCGTGGACAGGCTCTCCAGCGGCGGGAGCGCCGCGCCCAGGTCGAAGCTGGAGGAGGCCTCCCCCGCGGCCGGCGACGGCTGCGAGCGGCCGCCTGCGACCGAGGCGGGCGGCCGCGGCGGCTGCGGCGCCCCGGCGGGCACCTCCGACGAGCCCGAGGGGGGGCTGCGGCCGGGCTTGGGAGGCAGCGCGCTTGCTGGACGGCTGGCCGGCGCCTGCTGGCGGCCCGCCAAGGCAGGGGCCTCTGCGCCTGCCAGTTGCACCACCACAAGTGAGCGCTGCGGCCAAAGAGCTCTTGTCCGTGCCACTGCCAGGCTGTCTGCCGTATGAATCACATCTGCTGGCCATGTGCCGGGCCTGCAGGGCCCCACCCGCCGCGCCGTCCGCGGGCGCGCCGGCCGACTCGAGGAAGAAGCGCGACTTGCGGCCGGTGCGGGCGCGCGCCCGCGTCGGCGGCGCCTGCGGCTGCGCCCGCTGCACGCTGGGCGGCGAGGCGCGCTCGGGCGGGCTGTCCCACATCTCGCTCCAGTCCTGCGGCGGCAGCCGCCCGGGCCTCTGCTCAGGCTGCGCTGCCGGCCTCGCCTGCCCGCTGCTGCCCCGTCCGACTGCCGCAGCATGGACCGGGCAGCTGCGCAAACCCCCAGCCGCCCCCGGAGGGCCGCGCGGTGGGCCCTGCCTTGCCGGGCGTCTGCTGGCCCGCCGCGGCCGCCGGGCTGCCGGCCGCCTCGCTGCCGCCCGCCAGGGAGCTGTCGGGGCTGCCGGCCAGCCGGGGCGCGGTCCGCTCCAGGCCGCGCAGGAAGGGGGTGGCGCCGGCGTCGGGGGGCGCCGGCTGCGCCTCCGCGCCGGCCAGCGCGGCCTGCAGGCAGGCCCAGGGGTCGGCCGCCGGCTGCGGCGCGCCGCCGCGGTACGCCTTGATCGCCTGCGGCCGCAGCGCCCCGCCTCAGAGCAGCCTGCGTGGCCCTTCAGCAGGCGCAGGAGGACTCTGCCAGGCCTGTCGGCTGGGAGTGCAGGCGAGCACAGCGCGGTGCTCACCTCATCGGGCGCCTCAGGCTCCTGCTGCCTCGCCGCCGCCGCCGCTGCGGCGGCCGCAGTCGGCGTCAGCTGCGCGGAGCGCCCCGGCCGGCAGGAGCGCTTCTTTGCAGGGGGGAGGGGCGGCACCCTTGCTCTCCGGAGGGGCGCCCTGGGGTTCAGACCGGCCGGGCGGCGTGGCCACGGGGACGGCCGAGTCGGGCAGGCCCAGCGTTTCATCAGCCGCCAGCGGCGTCTCTGGCGCCTGCAGGCGGCCCCACCGGGGTCAGCGCCCCGCCGCCTCGCCTGAACCCGCTGCCAGCCGAGGCCGGGTGAGAGGCGGGCCACGTGCGGGCTGTCGAGGGCGGCGCCCAGCCGGCGCGGCCGCAACTGGCTCGCCGGCGGGCTCTCCTCGACCGCGGGCAGGCCGGCCAACCACTGCTCCTGGCTCCGCGGCTGCCGGGCCTCCTGCCCCGCGCCGGGCCAGCGCACCCACTGCGGCGGCTCCTCGCAGCTGCGCCTCAACTCGCCGTCTGCAGGCAGCAGGGCGCTCTCCTGATGATGAGCAGCCTCACCAGGTCGCCTGGCACGCTCCGGCCGCCTGCCTTCTTGGGGAGGGGGGACAGCCGCGCCTTCTTGCGGCGGGCGGTCGGCCGGCAGCGGCGAGACGCGGCTGAGCGGGAGGAAGTCGTCGTCGTCGTCCTCCGCCTCCGCCAGGGGGTTGCTGTGCATGAAGGGCAGGCCCGGGGCCTGCGGGCGCCTCACTGCTCAAGAAGATTCGGCAGAGGCGCCGGCTCTGGCCTTGATCCGGAGCTGCAGCGGGTGGGGCTAACCGCAGCAGGCTCCTGCCCGGTGCCAGCTGCCCTCTCCGGCGGACTTGCCGCAGGCGAGGCAGCCTGCACCGCGGGTGGCAGCAGCGCAGGCGCAGGACCCGTCTCGGCCAGGGCCGGCTCGCCAGCCGAGGGCTCCTCAGCAGCCGGCAGTGCAGGGCTGCTGCTCTTCTCAGCTGCCGCTGCCGGCGGCTCCTGGTGCTTCCGGACGGGCGCAGCGACCTCGGAGGCTGCCTTAGGGCTGCGGGGCGCCTCACGGACGGGATCTGCAGCTGTGGCAGCTGCCTTGGGCTGCGGCGCCTGCGCCCGAGCGCCACCGCGCCTGAGCTGCCGAGATCCACGCCGGCAAGGCCGTCACGCCCCTGGGATTGGCAGCTTGCCTCGGTGGTGACCAGGGCCGCACGGACCAGCGGGCCCGTCTGCGCCTTGGCAGCCGGCGCGGGCGCCGGCCGCCGCCACGGCAGGCTGGACAGCGGCTGTGAGGCGACCCTGTGGGAGCGCGCGGTCAGCGGCGGCGCCCTGGCGGCCCTGTCCCTGGGCTTGGCTGGGCCACGGGCGGAGGCCGCGGCAGTCTTCTGGCCGGGCAGGGGAGTCGTCTGCTGCCCACCGCCGCCGTCTGCAGAGCTGTTAAAGTCAGGGAGGGAGCCAATATTCGGTGAGGGTAGCTGTGGCAGCCACACAGTCCAAGCATGACCTGCAGGCGTCGCGCCGATGGCCTGCAGGTTGAGCTTGGGCACGCTGACGCCCGTCGCCGCTTGCGGCACCGATCTCCGCGCCAGCGGCCGCCTGTTGGTTGCCGGCTCGGCCGGCCGAGCCGCGGCCCGCTCATTCTCCCGCTGGTTGACGCTGGAATTCCACCTGCACAGCTCTGCATCGCTTGGATGTGCACGTCCCGCACCCACCCACTACTGGTGCAAGACACAGAGCAACTGCCTACTATCATGTGCCGTTCTTGCCGCAGTGCCGGGCCGTGCGCGGCTGCGAGTACCTCTCAGCATCGCTGCTGAGAGCTGGGGCAAAGCAACAATCTCTCGAGGGGCGCACCTGGCTTGCTCTGGCTTCTTTCGCCGAGTAGCCATGTCCGCAATCTCTACCGGACCTTCCTCTCTGCCTCCCCTCCGTCTCCCCTGGGCTCCTGCTTCGCAAGTTTATACGGCAAGATGCGGCCCGCCTCCCGCGTTCAGCGGAGGCGCTTTTCCCTTGGCCGCCACGATCGCCTTCTGTAGGCGGGTAGCGACATGCGGCCCGCACTCTGCTTCCTGCTTCTGCGGCCATCGCAGGCCTGTCTCACACCCTGGCGAAGTTTGAGTTGCCCTGCCCCGCGCTCTGCGCGGGAAAGTCTGCCCGCAGTCTGCCCGCTGCCCATGTATCTGCTCGCGTGGACCATCGTGCCCACCTACGCCACTTTTAAAGGCTGGATGCCTTCACGCATACGCTGGTGGCCAAAGTGGAAGCCATCTGCCTGCTTAGGCGGGGCATGCAAGCATGTGTCTGGCGCAGCGGGGGACAAAAGGAGGCCGAGGAATGAGGTGCATCATTCTTCACACATCTGCATGCTCCATGAATCGTGAATCCGAAGATCTTGTTGCCCTCTCAAAACGACCCACGGCATGCACAAGCTGCTGTCGTGCATGAGGTTGCGCGTCTGTCTGTTGCACCCGGCTCCTTGCTTCCAACTGCGCGGGCACCTGGACGCTAGAGGAGGGTATCATACAACTATATGCCCACCACGCTCACAGATGCCAACAACAGGGCAGCTGCACAACACATGCGCACTGCCACATAAACCACAGGACGAACAACGCCCAGCAGGACAACGTGCCTGCCCATCCCAGCAAGCTCGAGCTGGATCTGCCCAACACTCATTCTCAGGATATCTTCTCTCAGTGCCATAGCAGCAACAGCAGCAGTTTGACGGAGCTGCTGCAAGCCTTTATCAGGCACCACAGGCCAAGGGTCCAAGGGAACAAGGAGTGGCTGGCCTCTGGCGGCAGCTGCTGCTCCAAGCCGATGCTGGTCTCCTGCCTGCCAATTCACGCCGAGCTCTCAGACAAGGAAGCAGGCCAGGACTCGCTCAGAGATGGCCTGCCACCCGGTGATGCAGCTTGAGGTGCAAAGAGCGTGCACCTGGCTGCCAGCGCTCGGTATGTGGCATGGAGCGCGACTCGCGCCAGCCGGTGGGCCTCCTGCCCCAGGCGGTGCGCTGCGATGCGGCTGCAGCGCTCTGCTGCTGCCGCCGCGTCCGAAGCCGCCTCGGCCGCAGCCATCCTGGCGCGAAGCTCTGCCATGCTGCGCTCCAGCCCACCGGCCTCCGCCTCCAGCTGCTGCCACCGCGCCTGTCCCATGCGCTGCTCTTCAGGCGTGCCGGAAACAGCTGATAAAATTCATAATCCAAAAGAAGGCTAAGAGGAGCCCTGCAGATCTGTAATTTGCCTGGTGTGGCAGAACACACCTCCAGCGCCTCAAGCTCAGCTGCAGCCTGCCGCCGAGCGCCAGCGATGCTGCAGTCCAGCTGTTCAATGATGGAGGCTGCGCTCCGCCACTCCTGCAGGCCTGCCTCCACTGCAGCTGCCTGCCGCAGTCGTTCCTGGCAGAAAATCACCAGACTCGGGCATGGCGCTGGCAAAAGGGGTGCAAAAAGCAGGCAGCAACTCACCTGAGCTTGCAGCTTGGGGTCGATCATGGCAGCCAGCTGCTCTCTCACTGCCGCAATCCTGGCTTTGAGTGCGACCATGTCCGCCTCCAGCATGCAGGCCAGCTGCAAATACCGCAGAGAGCGGCCGTAGCGTTGCACTATCGGCTTCTGCAATGCTGGCCTGTCGTTTGCCGCTGGTACAAAGGTGTCACTCGCCCTTGAAGGCAAGCGGCTCGAGCTTGAGCCAGCCCACCCACCCTGCACCACAGGAGCTCGGCTTTCTAGCAGTGAGTCGCTTGTCTCTCGCTTGAGAGGGTACCTGGGAGGGGGAGTGGGCACCGTGCGCACCGAGGGGGCCTGTTCGTGAGCACTGGCATCGTACACGGGGTTACTGCGAGCGTCCCGCGACGTAAAATGCGGCGATGGTGTGTCTGGGCCGTTCAGCTGCTCCTCGGCTTCGTTGAAGAGCGGGTTGCCCCTGACAGATGGGGATGAAGTAACCATCTATACCATCTTGCACACAGCCCGGCTGGTCTGCTATGTTCGTGCGCGATTCAGCGCGCTTGCAATTGGAGCTCGCTTTCGTGTTGAAGCTGTCCGTGGGAGTCCTCCCTCACGTCGGCTTTGAGCACCAAGGTTGGGCGCCTTGCCGATTTGAACAGCCAGGTTCATCAGCTGACTACATATCAGCTGCTTCTTGGCGACCCAGTCGAAACCGCTGGCCGTCGACTGCGCGTGACCATGCGACACCAGCGATGCGAAGGAGGCTGCTCAAAGTCATTAGCAGCCGCTCGCTGCACATCCATCCCAATCCCCGTGCCTGGCAGCCCCGATACGCGCAGGACGAAGCAGCAGCAGCCGCGCAGGAGCCCTTGATTGCGAATTCTATTGCGGACAGGTGCGCACTGCCTCTCATCGGTACGGAACGTCAATTGGGCTTGTATGCGCATGCACCGCGTCACCACTGACTATGCAGGGGGCGGCAGCCTCTGGGCGGCCGCGCGCCCTGGCTGGCACGCACTGAGGCTGAGGAGAGCCTGAGCCTCACTCCTCATCACGTCGTGCACTCGGCGGCCAAGCGGGTGGCACTAGACCAGGCCAGCCAGGTCTCAGTTTTGCCGACGACCGCCATTCAGGAGAATTTGAAGGTACTGAGCTACTCCCTTGCCTTCTTTCTGACTGGAAGTGGGAGCAAACTGATCCGTCTGACCGCACCCTGCCCGGTTCGCACTGCAGACGCTCGCTCGGCTGGTGCCGTCTTTTGCGTACTCTCAGAGCCAGCTGAGCCCTGCTGCACTGGTGCGGCTGGCAGAGGATATGGTCGGCCTCTTTGACCGGCTGGCGCAGCTGAGAGCCGCCTTCCCACACAGCAACCTCTCGGCCATGCTCGGCATCAGGCAAGGCTGCTAGTCTGCAGGGTGGAGGAGCGCAGTCCACTGCTCAGCTAGCTGAGGCGCATGTGCCGCCGCAGGCCCGAACTGCTGCTGCAGGAGGCCTTTGCGGGCGTGCCTGCGGCCGTGGCAGAGCTGCGGGCAGCCTTCCCAGGTGCCGATGTGCTTCGGATTGTCGAGCGGCAGCCCTTTCTGCTGCTGCCCAACTGTCCAGAGCTGTTGGATGAGATGCTGCAGTGAGCCTCTACCCACTGGCGTTTTCTAGGATTTTGGCTGCGCTATGTGCCTCACTAGAAGCCTGGTCTGCAGGGACCGGCTGCTACCAGAGACACTGCAGAGCTTTCGGGGCAAGAACGGCGCAGCTCACCAGGTGGAGCGTGTTCTAGCTGCAGTGCAGGGCAGCACCATCCAGGCCACGCGCGCGTATCAGAAGCAGCGCAAGCGGATAGCCGACAGCTGCGCCCGGCCGCTGCGGCCACGGCCGTGGGAGGCGGCCGAGCAGCCAGCCGAGCCTGCCGCTTGAGTGCAGCTGCCATTATAGAGCTGTTTTGTTCACCAGATCAGGGAGCTGACATTTATGGTCCTGATACTGTGGATTGTGTTGTCTAGTCTGACAGGCACAGTGTTGCCCGTAAAACGTAAAACTTTTACCGTTTTACGCCGTGAAACCCTTTGGTAAAACGTTTTCCGCTCGAAATTTTGGGCGTGGTAAAACATCCCGGTAAAACCCCGTAAAACTCGTAAAAGCTCGTAAAACCGCTAAACGAGCCGCTTTTGACTCGGGACTTCGGCAGCATGTGGGGGAGGTTGCTCCTGCCCCTTCCGCACTGTTTGATGCACGTACGGCGCGGGAATGGGTCAAAAGGATGGGGATGGTTGGAGGGAGGGCGGGGGATGGGGGCTAAGCAGGGCTGGCGGCTGGCGGATGGCCACTTAGATCTCACTGGCAGGCAGTGGTGGAGGAGTGAATAACCGGCCCGCCTCTCGACGTGGCCGCGCCGATGGCCATGCATGGCCTCCATTGCCCACATGGTTCTCGATTTTTGCAGCCTACTTGCGTGCAACCAAGCCTTGGAAACTGCAGAACGCTGCGTGTGACCTCTAGCTGCCTCCGCAGCTACTTTGAGACCGAAATCGCACTCCTCCACAGCAATATGGGCAGCCAGGCAGCCAAAAATCAAGTATGGCCGCTGAAACTTTTAAGTAGCTCATCAGAAGCGTCTTTTCAAGAGCTTTCGATTGGTGTACTTTAAAGTCTTTTCCGGGGCCATTTGAGGGTTTTACGGGGTTTTACCAGGTTTTACCAAACAGGTTTTACCGGTTTTACTTTTACGGAGCGCCATTTTGGGTTTTACGGGCAACACTGGACAGGCAGGATGGTGGGCTGGGAAGCCTTGCAGGCCATGAACAAGAAACAGTCGTTGGCCGTGAACGCAGCGCCAAGTGCTCACGCTGGCAAGGGAAGACAGCTGTGCGCTAATTGCCTGCCCGCCGTAGCTGGCACTGGCAAGTCGCAGTCGATTGAAGCTGGCTCATCGCCGCCGGGCGAGCAATCGGCTATCCCGGGGCGTATGCCACAATCGCTAGGCGCTCGTAGAGCTGGCGGCTAGGAGCGTATGTCGAGGGACGCTCTGAACGCGGCGGTGTGAGCGGTTCCGGGACGAGCGAGTAGCCATGGGCGCGCTACTGGGCGCTTGGTACTTCGATGTGATAGCCGGACTCACGTCTGCGCTCGCCCTGGCCATCTCCTGCTATCAGGTGCAGCCCCTGTGGTCGATTGGACGCGGCGAGGGGGCACGCAAGCCCGGCAAGCTGGCTTGCTTGGTGCACCTCGGCGCGGCAGCCGGACGGGCTGTGTGGACTGCGAGCAAACACTATCCCAGCTGCCCGACTGGCTGACGGGGCTGCACTGACCCCCTCTTGCTGCTGCCCGCAGATTATGCAGCACCTGTACAACTTCACCTCGCCGGTGTACCAGGCGCGCAATCTGCCCCGTCCAGCACGCAGGCAGTGCGCAGTTGTTCATTCTTGAGGCGTGGAGTGCTGACGCGGCCGCCTCTGCGCCGCACGTAGCGCTACATCGTGCGCATCATCTTCATGGTGCCGCTGTACGCGGTCATGTCCCTGCTCTCGCTGCTGATGCCGCAAAACTCGATCTACTTTGACTCCATCCGCGACTGGTGCGCTGCCTCCCGGCAGCCCTTCCTGAGTGGCCCGCTCAGCGGCTTGCTGGCCAGCCGGCTCACCTGCACATGGGCGGTTTTGAACAAAAGGGACGAGTGCAGCACGCCGGCCGCCTGACCCGCCCTGTGCCCGCGCAGCTACGAGGCCTTTGTCATCTACAACTTTCTGTCGCTGTGCCTCGCGTACGTCGGCGGCCCCGGCAGCGTGGAGGTCAAGATGAACGGCTTCCAGCTGGAGCCGTCCTGGCTCTACATGACCTGCTGCCTGCCGCCGCTGCCGGTCAACGGCAAGTTTGTGCGCATGTGCAAGCAGGGCGCGCTGCAGTTTGTGCTCGCCAAGCCGCTGCTGGCGGCGCTGCAGATCGCGCTGTACACGCAGGGCGCCTTCCACGACGGCCGCTGGCGCCCCAGCGACGGGTGCTTGGCCTCCCCCCCTCACTGCACGGGGGGCTGGTCCGCATGTTTACATGCATGGCAGCTGCCGAGCTCGGCAGCACTGACGACGCCTCCCGGCCGCCCACCCCCTAAAATTGAAGGTACTTTTGGATCGCGCTCATCTACAACGTGACCTACTCGGTCGCGCTCTACTCGCTGCTCCTCTTCTACCTCGGCACGCACGAGCTGCTGGCGCCCTACAACCCGCTGCTCAAGTTCGCCATGGTCAAGATGGTCGTCTTCCTGACCTTTTGGCAGGTGGGAGCGCGCTCGCGAGGGCCCCTCCCTCCTCCCCGTGCAGTGGCTGCGGCGCGGCTGAGCGGCGCCGCACGGCCCCACCGCGCAGAGCCTGCTGGTGTCCATCCTGAAGGGCGTGGACGTGCTGGAGAGCACGGAGGACCAGAAGAACCTGCAGAACTTTCTGATCTGCACCGAGATGCTGCCGGCCGCGGTCGGCATGCTGTTCGCCTTCCCGCACCACGAGTACCGCGGCGAGGAGGGCGCGCCTCCCCGCCTTCACCACCCTCCTGCCCTGTGCGTGCCCCAGCTGCGGCCGCCGACGGGGCTGGCGGTGGGCCGCCTGCAGATCGCGCGGCAGGCGGGCAGCCCGGCCTGGGCGCGGGCGTGAGCCACGTGATCTCCATCCGGGACGTCGTCTCGGACACGCTGCACCAGTTCGCGCCCTCCTACCACGACTACGTGCTCTACTCTAACGGCGGCTCCAAGGAGGCGCCCCGCAAGGCGCGCCCCGGCCTGCCAAGAGCCGCAGGGTGCATGCCGCATGCTGGTGGCAGCAGCCCCCGGAGCAGCCCGTCGGCCGGCTTGGCAGGTGCGCACCAAGACGTTTGTGGCGGTGGGGCCCGAGGCGGCCGGCGGGCCGGCGGCCAAGGCTGACCACATGAAGGCCAACCTGCTGGCCAACATGGAGCTGGGCGTGCACGGCGGCGGCGGCGGTGAGGGCGGGGAGGTGCAGCTGCAGCCGGCCGCGGTCGCGCGCTCGGACGACCCGGCCTTCCGGGCGAGCGGCGACTCGTCGGACGACGAGTTCTACTCCCGCCCGCCCGTGCAGGCGCGTGTTTTCTTTCTTTTTGCCGCTCTTTCCCCTCCGCGACCTGCCTCTCGGCTCCAGCTCTGAGAGGCCGCACCCTTTCGAGGCGAGCGGCAGGAGGCAGCGGCTGAATTGCCGCCGCTACCCGGCCGGCTTGCAGGACAGCGAGGACGGGCCCGCGGTCTTCTCCGCGGACGTGGAGGAGGGGCGCGGCGCGCCCGCCGGCAGGAGCGGCCTGGTGCGGCGCGTGGACGAGGGCGAGCAGGGCGGCGCGGGGCCGGCGCCCGACGACTTTTGGCTCGAAAACAGCGGTGCGTGCCGTTTCCTCCCCTGCAGCCGCCGGGTGGCTGGCAAGCGAGCAGCCACACAGCATCGCTGCTGCTTCTGGACGCCTGCGGCGCTGAGCCCTGTGGCTGGTCTTGCAGGCGCGGGGCCGGCGGCGGCGGGCGAGGCGCCTCGGGCGGCGCCGGGCCACAGGCAGCCGGGGCGGCACAGCCACGGGCGACACTCGCCGCAGAGGCGCTCGCCACAGAAGCAGCGCCTGAAGCTGCCGCCGCGAGGTGCGCCCTGCCAGGCCCCCGGCTTGGAGCACCACTGCCGGCACGCCGATCTTGCCGTCCGACCGCCCGGCCGCTCGCGTGCCCGCAGGCGAGGCGGCCGCAGCACAGCCGCCACTGGCAGCAAAGCCGCGCGAGGAGATGCAGGACGTCGAGCTGTGAGGCTCCTGCTGGCTCGGGACCTGCTCCGGCCGCCCAGGGGATTGCACTCAGCGGCCGGCCGCTGAGCGGGAGATTTTGGCAAGCGCCGCTGCTGCTGGTGCAGCGGCTCTGCGTGTTCAGCAACAGACGACTGCAGCTCCTCTGTTTTGGTTTTCCCAGCGCTCGTGCGAGCCTCGAAGTGCGTGTCATTCGACCTTGTAAAACCGCGTGTCAGTGGAACTCCGCAGTGCCAAGCCACAAAGCAGGCTACTCTGCATGTCAACCGCCGCCAAGCAGGCCCAAACCGCCTTCACTCAAAGCCGCAACAGGCAGTGCCAGCAGGCTCAGAAGGGCTCGCGGCGGCCGAGCCAGGACAGGCTGGCGCCCAGCCGCTGCAGCGCCTCGCCGGCCGCCGCCTGCACCTGCAGCGGCGGCGCCAGGAAGCGGGGTCAGCGCTGCCCCCGAGCGCGGCTCCCTGGCGATGAACAGACAGCTCCCGGGCACGGCATCGCCCGTCCCCGCACCTTGCCGGAGAGCCGCCCGAGCTGCTCCAGCTCGCCCAGCCGCCGGTCCAGCGCCTCCCAGGTGTCCGCGTACCCGGGGCTGTAATCGGTCAGCATGAAGGCCTCGGTCGCGGCGTAGGCGGCCGCCAGCGCGCCCCGCTTGGCGTACCAATCGTAGCCGGCGGCGCCGTCGCCGGCCGCGTGCCACGCGTCGTCCACGAGCTCCCCGACCTGGCGCAGCGCGGCCGGCAGGCTGCCGGGCGAGGTGTGCACGGCCAGCGCCTGGGGCCACGTGTCTGCAGGCCCCGCAGCCGGGGTCAGTGCTGGCAATTGCTGTGCTGGGATGTTGTGGCTGGGAGCCGAGCCTGCAGCGCAGACAGGCAAGCAGAGAGACGAAACGCCGCACTCATGTAGGGGATGAGCATCTCCAGGCGCCAGCGCAGCGCGCAGCGCAGCCGCTCCGTCACAGGCAGCGCCTGCAGCTCGCGCCGGCTGGCCTCCAGGCGCTCGCGCAGCTGCCGGTTGCAGCCCTTGATGAAGAACTGCGGCGCGGCAACGGGGCTCAGCTTCCCTGGCACGCCTTGGGATTTGGGACTGGAGCTGGGCACTGCCGGCAGGTGAGCTGGTGCGCGCCTGCACGAGCTCCGCCTCTGGGCGCGTGAAGGCGGCGACGGCAGCGGGCGACAGCTGCAGGTCCGCCGCCGCCCGCCGCACAGCCGCCGCCGTCCAGCCCTCTTCTTTCTACACATCGCGCAGGGCTATCAGCGAGCTCTGGCCGCGAGCGGAGAGGAGACATGACCGGTCCCATTCCAAACAGAGGGTCTCGCAGCACGCTTGCTCGCCAGGAGTCTCACGACGTGCTTCAGGGCCGCCGCCAGCAGCCGCTGCTTGAGGTCCTCCACCTCCTCATCCGCCTCCTCGCCCGTGCCACTGCCGCTCGCCTCTGGCGGTGCGCTGGTCACGCCCTCGCCTGTCATGTGCAGCTGCGTGCGTCCGGGCACAGCGTCCGCCGACCTGCAGGCGCCAGTGAGGCAGCAGCTCATTTCCAACGCACCAAGAAGGCTTTCAAATACCAAGTTCAGCTCATAGCGCCGCCGACATAGAGCCGCTCCGCTGCTCGCAGTGCGGCAGGCGCATGCCCCCCGTCTTTGTTGACCTGAAGCCTTCCCTACAGCCTGAAGGTCCCAGCAGACCAATGAATGCAGCAATCGTGCCCTCCTACGGCAGCAGAGTCGGGTTGAGGCGAGGAAGGCGCGCCTGCCGTGGGCATGTTGCGCATGCGTGTCTTCCTGCACGCCGCTGACGGCGTAGCTGCCCTGCATCAGCAGCTGGCCTCGAGCCTGGGGCGTCCCTTCACCCGCCTGGCTCTCGAACGGCGCGCTCTGGGCCAGGAGGGCGCCAGTGCGCGCGCCATCGCTCGCCAACGCGGCATCGCCTGCTGCAGCACACCTGGCGACCAGTGCGCGCAGCGGCAGCCTGCCTAGCCGATTCATGATTTCTGCTGCACTCCGGTCTGTCGATGATCTCGATTTGGAGGGCTGGTTTGCAGGGGCTTGCCCCTGGCAGCCCATCACAAGCGAATGTTCATTGGCCTCCGCCAAGCACACAGCAGCAACCGCTGCGGCGTCCTTCCCCCCCGACCATGGTCATGCATCATCACAAAACAGCGCCGCGCATGCAGGCAGCGGGCCGCAAGTCTCAACTGCAACTGCGCAGCTCGCCCAGTTGGCGGCGCTGGAGGGTCGTCGGAACGAACCCTGGCATCAAAGCTTCAAAAACGGCGCTGTACACGCTCGGGAAATCAGAGTCGGGGCCACATGCCGCCGGCCCATGAATCCGTCACTCTCCCCTTACCTTGCCCGCATCGGAGCCAGCGAGGCCGCTCAGGCCTGCGGCTGCCGCGACTCGCCGATCTGCTGCTGCGGCGGCGCGACCAGCTGCACCTCCTGCAGCCCCTCGCCCTCCAGCGGCTCACCTGCGACCGCGCGGGCAGGCTGCCTCAGTGCCCCCGGCCCCCGCGCTGCCGGCAGCCTGGGCACCAGGGGCAGGGCGGGCGCGCACCCGTCTGGCTGTCAGCCAGGCGCTTGGCCTCCTTGGCGGCCCTGAAGTTGCGCAGCGGGTGGTGGAAGTGGCCGGTGCCGTGCGCGGGCGCCTCCAGGCCCAGCTTCCTGCACCCGAGTGCAGACAACAGCTGGGCGAGAAGGCCTGGCGAGGCAGCACCAGCGCCAGCAGAGGGGGCGAGGCGCGCCTGTAGTGGTGCTCGCGCAGCAGGCGGCCGGTGCGCACCGCCAGCCCGGGCTGCTTCTGCAGGGCAAGAGATTTGCAGGCGGCAGTCAGCACCAGCTGCTGTGTGGCGGGCGCTCGAGAGCGCCTGGCAGAGGGGGGCGCGCCTCCAGGCGCTGCTCAAAGGGCAGGAACAGGTGGCCCTGCTCGCGCAGCAGCTCCAGCTTGGCGCGGCGGTACTCCATCTCCTCCTCAAAGCCATCCACGTGCGCCCACGACTGCGGCCACACGTCCAGCGGGCTGATGCCTGCGAGCGGGCGCCGGCCGGCCGGCGAGCGAGTCAGCCGCCTGCTCTGGCAGAGGCCGTCGCCAGCTGCCCGGCTGCGCGCAGTCGGCCTGCAGGCACGGGCAGCCGCCTGCCTGCGGCCCGCGCCTGGACACCTGCCAGGCTGGCGCAATGCAGATGTTGCGCAGCCCAGTTAAGCTGCCCCTCCTGCAGAAGCAAGAGCCGCACCCGGGCCGTCCAGGCCGCGCATGATGGACTCGCGCAGCTCCTGGTGGCTGGCGCAGTAGAAGCAGAGGAAGTGGACGAGGCAGTCGTCGATGCCTGCATGCCGGCCCGGCCATCAGACGCTGTCCACTGGGACGGCCTGCTGCAGACCCCTGGCATTACGAGCGAGTGCCGCAAAAGCGGCGTACCAGGGGGCAGGCCGAAGGTGGGTGGCAGGTTGTACTTCCTGCGGACCACACAGCCGGTGGCGGTCAGACG
>BHFV01000311.1:0-17704 GCA_003568905.1 Trebouxiophyceae sp. KSI-1
CCCCCCCCCCCCCCCAGTCCAGCTTGCAGTGATGCCGTGTGCCTGCTCGCAAGCGCTGGGCCTCGATGAGCCTATTTGCAGACATCAGACACATTGTGGAGTGCATGCCTTCCGCCCTGGCTGCCTCCTTATGACATTGGATGCTCAGTGTCACAGCCACGCTTGCTGCAGCCCGGCAAACGATTCGCTCCTTGGCAGCTGCCTTATACAGCACGAGGTGGGGCTGCTTTTGGCCTCGTAGCGGCCGCTCCCGGTCGCGCCACCTTGGCACTGGCAAGCAGTGCTGCTGCCAACCAACCAGGCTTGCTCGTGCAGCTTCCTCTTCTGCCTGCCTTCTGTCGAATCGCCCTCTGCTGGGGGGCCTGTAGCTTGCGCCGCTGCTTGACCCGGCAGGGCCGCGCGCAGGAGGTGGTGGCTCTGCTGGCGGACGACGACTTCCAGTCGTTGGCGGCCGCGCCGGGCGCCCAGGCAGCCGTGGACGCGGTGCACAGCGACCGTGAGGCCTTCAAACGGTGCGATCTGGCTTGCCTGCCCCTATTGGAGCTCGCCTGCCGGGCCTGGCTGCGTCTGGCGGCGGTGGCTCGGCACGTTCTGCAGAACCTTCGGCGCGTTCAGCGTTTGCTCCGGACGTGTTCGGGGGCCAGCGGCGCCTCTGGCTGCTCGCGGTGCTGCTGGCCCTTGCTGCAGCTGCTTCGTGAGACCTAGGCGAGGCCGGCGGCTCGCCTGCAGGTACCTGGAGGACAGGGACACCATGGAGCTGCTGCGGGCGCTGCAGCGCTTCCAGGCGCGGCACTGCTCTGCTAGGCTTGCCCACAACGGGCGGCCGAGGCTGCGCATGAGCTTCCACATCAGCCCTGCGTTCCCTGCGAATACGTGGCTGGGGGCTGGGAAGCACTGCTGCATCGGCATCAGCAGCACCGCTGTCCGTCTTAGTAATCAGTAATAATAATCGGTTAGTAATTAGTTAGCAATCAGATTTGCCGCCGCGGCAGGCGGTGGTGCGGGCCAACGGCGGTCACCAGGTGCCCTTCCAGGCGCTGCTGCGCGACTCGGAGCCGGGCTACCAGGTGAGCCTTCCATGCCTCTGCCTCCTCCTGCTGCGTAGAGGAACCTGCAGGCAGGGACTTGCTCGCAGCGCGCTGCCTTGCCAGGGCGCACGCATGCACTGCTGCTGACTCAGACCGGCGGAGCAAGCTCACAAGAGCAGGGCTGCAGCTGAGCAGCAGGGGCGGCTGTGCCTGCACAGGAGAAGAGCGAGATGCGTCTGAAGGGGATGCGGCTGCTGCTGGCTGCGCGGCGGCGGGCGGCCGTTGCTGCCGCGCTCTCAGGCACCGCCCTGCACCTATGTTGCCATCGCAGGCGACAGACTGTCACCTTAGGAGGCTCTTTGGCGCTGAGGCCCCGTACGCCTGCAGAGACGGAGGCGGAGGCCAAGCAGCGGGCGGCCCAGGAGCTGGAGCTTGACCGGCCGCGGCCTGCGCCTGCTGCCAGGTGTGCTGCTCGATTCCGGCTGTTGCTGTCGAGACACAGTCTGCTGCTGCTGCTGCTGCTCAGAGGCGGGCACGATCAACCAGAGACATGATAGATTCGTTGCTGCCGGCGCAGGGAGCCCGAGTCAGAGATCCTGCCGGCCGAGCCGCCAGAATTTGATGCCGCCGGCCGCGAGGAGCTGCCGCCCTTCTCCTGGCAGGCCAGGCCCCGCAGATCGCCCGCTGCAGCTCCCTGCGCTTTGCAGCTTGCCAGCGGGTGCAAGGCTAGCTGGAAGCAGCCGCAGTTGAGGGCCGATCGACTTGCATGAATGGGAGATACTGCATGCGCAAATTTGGCCAGTCGGCTGTCTTGCATCTAAGAGGGGAAGAGGAGGATTCTTGCACTTGTGAGTCTGAGAGGCGGGTGCTGACGGTGCCATGCGCCTGCAGAGGCTCGGCCGTGAGTTGCTGCGCTCTTCCCTGCGCTCGACTGCCATCTTCCTCGCGTTCCTCTTCTTCACTTACATGGTGACGGGCCGCCTGCCCTGGCAGCCGCCCGGCGAGCCCGGCGCGCCCGTCGACAGCAGCGCGCAGCAGTCGCGCAGCGAGGAGCTGTAGGGGTGGGCTTGAAAAAAAAAAGGCTTTGTGGTTCCGCAGTGCCACGCTGTAATGATGGGAATCGAGCTCATACTGACCACAGCTCAGTCCCTCGAAAACGCCTCACATCCAGTGTCATACTGCCGGCTCACAAGGCTGAACAAGTCGCCCTGGCGGGTGTCCAACTCGTTCCCACTGTTTCACTGTTTCACAACAATGCAATGCTCTCACGGCAAAGGGAGGTTCATTGACACAGGCGCCCGGCCCTGTGGGCTGCCTGCACGGCCGCCTTTCAAGTCAGGCTGCGGTCAGGCGGCTGCCGGCCCTCCCCCGCCCAGCTGCTACAGCCGGAAGTCGCAAGCGCGCCATGCAATGCAGTGAACCTAACACTGCAGAGGAATGTTTGCAAGCGTTCATCTCCACAAGGTTACATCCGGGCATCAGGGCTGATGAGCGTCAACAGGGAGCTGCTCCAGTCGTAGTCCGGCCTGCCGTCTGCTGCCATCATTGCATTCTCCAGGGCGGCCTCCAGCATGCGGAAGAAGCGCCGAATCTGCAGTGCAGCAGCATGGCTCGGCAGCGAAGGGCGGCGGCGCTGCATGCGCCAGATGCGAGGAGGCGTGCGCAAGCACCCACTCCCAAATGGCTGTGAATGGGTTCCACCTCGTCTGTCGACTCGCCGGGGTCCGGGAGCCGCACTGTGTCCAGCCACGCCCGCACGCTGGGCCACTCGCTGTCTTTGAAGGCGTTCTGCGTATTGACGCCTTTGTCAGGCCGGCAGGCGCTCGGCGGCAGCCACCAGGGCGACCAGGAGGCACTTGAAGGGGCGGCGCGCCTGCAGGTGGGCCTTGATGACAGCCCCAAACCCGCCGGCCCCCTGCCCAAAGCGGTGCAAGAAGCGCAGCAGCTGGTCCCCGAGGGTCGGCACCACGTTGCCCGCCACACGCCCGCTGGGCCGGAGGAAGCCCTCGGCCGCCATGTGGGCTGCCACCATGACAGTGACGCCGATGCCGGACAGCCGGGCGGGGTTGCCCCTCTCGCTCATGCCGCGCTTCTGCACGCCGCAGCCAAGGAGGCCTCATACATGCAGAACAAGCCAGCCGCGACGCCCGCTAGCAGCCGACTGAACAGGGGGAGGGGGTTGCCACCTGCAACGCGAGTTTGAGCAGTATCACCAGCGGGCGCAGCTGGGGCACGCGGCTCACGAAGCGCCCGAACAGCCGCTCGGGCGTGGCTGCATCGGCAATGTAACCGAACGAGATGTCCAGGTCGACGGGCAGCGTCTTGTCCACGGGCGCCCTTGCCTTGCTGCTGGCCCACAACCTACACCTCATGACCATGCACCTGGCGACCGAGCAGGCGGAGGAAGCGCGTCAGTCAGTCTTGCACCGGCAGCTGGGCGAGTGGAGTCAAGCAGCGCGGCCCCGCAGTGCCAATCCTCGAGACAGGACTGTGTGGTGGAGGCTCTATGCCCGACAGCGAGCAAGTTGTTTGCTTGATGGAGGGAAGGGGTCTCAATTCTCCTCGTTGACAAGGAGGAATTGTTTGTTGCTGGCCATGGTGAACAGCTCGAACACGTCCATCATGTTCCAAAGCCGAAGCAGCGGCTCCTTTGACGTGGGGCCTCCCATCGTTTGCCTGTGTGGCGATCGATGAGAGCTGCCTCAGGTCCAGCCCTCCTGAGCAGTGTGCGCACGCATCTTGCCGGTGAGAGCACAGGGGGCAGGCGTCGGGGCGGGCAGGGCGCACAGCTCCTCCTCTGGCAGCTTGATCATGACGTTGACGTCGCTGGCATCTGTGGCAAGGCCCATCGGCCCTGAGCCGTAATACTCCACGCTGGCAGCTTTCCACACAGCGCGCACCAGGACTTTGAAGTACGTCTTGATGGATTTTGTCTGCACGCCAACCGAAGACGTCAGTTCAAGCTGGCAGCAAGGCCCGCCCTCACTTGGAAGACTGCCGACCCACACAGGTCCGGCTATGTGCACTGCTTTGCTTGATGGATGAGCTGGTCGCCTCACGAGCAGCCGCTTCTTCTCGCCCAGTTGACCCGCAGCCAGCCTCTCGATGGCGTCGTTCAGAGGCCGGGCTGGGAGCTGGAAGGCGAACGACAGCGCCATGCCGCGCCTCTGGCGGCGACCTGTGTGCCCGATAGGCGCATTCAGCCCGGATGCGGGTCGATCGGCTGTGCATGCGTATCAAACGGCTGCGTTCCCCACAGGCATCCCTTTGCAAGCAAGATTCCTGTCCGTGCTTGCTTGGGACGAAGCGGCGCCAATAAAGCGGCTCAATCTCGTGCAGACAGCGTGCTGGATCCTCCACTCGCCTATTGAACCCGCTAACAGCGCAGGGAACGCGTGCGAGTGGGTAATGGAAGGCGGGATGCACCAGCTCTAACGCCGTTCAGCGTGCTCGTGCAGGGAGCTGTCACCGGTGCTTGCCTCTGCGCCTCGTTGGATGCCAGACGATGGCGCTTCTTCTCGCAGTGCGACGCGCGTGGTGTGGGGTTGAGGCACCTCCCAAAATTTCTTCTCACTGGGGCTCGCAGCTCGCACGACCTCTTGCTCGTGTGTGTTGCCAGGCAGGTGCACCGAGTGCCCGAGACGCCCGCTGTCTGACTCGCGGCTGCTTTTGCGGCCGATGAGCTACCAAAGCCGCATCGCATGCACAAATGTGTGAGCCCGACAAATGCCGACAGCGCTCAGAGCCGGTGGGCAAATTGCCGCATCAGCGCCCAGGCTCACGGCCGCGTCGGTCGTTGCTCAGCTCGAGCAAACAAGGTGTGGCGGACGTCTGAGGGGGAGGGTCGAGACCGAGGACTGGGATTTGCTGGGCCATGGTCACGCAAATCAAGCAGCTCACGCTCGCGGGGCGCCCAACGCGGCAGTGGGCGAGCCCTCACACAGCTCACTTTCCCTGCCAGACTCGCCGAACGAGCTCCCTCAGGCCTCTAAAGCAGCACGCATTCGCACCACCTTACAGCCCTGAACCTGCACTGCAGCGGCGCCCTCTCTTTGCCAACACTCTAGCGCAGGCTTGTCACGTGATAAGCTGCTGGTGCGCTCTGGATGTGCGGGGACAGTGGGTGCTGATGGCTACCTCAACTACCATTTTTCCCGCATTCCCGGTCCTCACTTACATGGCGATGGGCTGCCTGGCGCGGCAGCCATCCAGCGATACCAACGCGCAGCCGCGCAGTGAGGCTCTGTATGGGGTGGCTCAGAAAACATGATGTGAGTTCCGCACTGGCACTCTCTTAGCATGGGTACTGGTACCTTAGTAATTGCTACAGGCCCCTCGAACACGCCTCACATCCTCTGTCATACTGCCGGTCCACAAGGCTGAAAAAGTCGCCCCGGCGGGTGTCCAAATCGTTCAGTTGAGAAAACACCAAGGTCTGTTGAGTGGTAAGGGTTTCATTATGGTACATGCGCCCGGCCCTGCAGGCTGCTTGCACGGCTGCCTTCCAATCCAGGCTGCCGGCAGGCAACACAGAGGGCCAGGAGGCAGGCTGGATGAGCACAGACGGGCGGTGGCCTGTGCCCGCTGAGCCGCAGCCCGGGCATGGCAGGATGCTAGCGCTTGGCCAGGCGCAGCTTGTCGAACGGCGGCCGGCCGAGCCGATAGGGCGCATAGATGCTGAGGGAGCGCATGAGCATGAGCAGGCCGAGGCCGCTCCAGATGGTGCCCATCTGGAAGCCGGTGTTGCCGGGCGCCAGCTGCGAGAGCAGCATGCAGCCGACCGCGGGGCCGGCACACACAAACATGGCGCGGGCCGCGTAGCTGAAGCCGCTGACGCCGTACAGGACGCCGTCCCACACAAAGGCGACGGCGGTGACCGGCTGCGTGAGCACGACCCTGCAAGTCGGAAGCGGCCCGTCAGGCGGCATGCATGCTGAGCGCCCAGCGCTCGGGTGCCTGGTGTTTGCGGGACCGATTAGCACAAACAGGCTGGCCATGTGTAACTCTCCACTAAAAGGCGAAAAACTTGTGAGATTCTCTTCAAGGCAGTTAGAAAGCAGCGAGTTGAAACAGAACCAGCTTGGCGCAGTCGCAGCGGGGATGGGCTGTCAGGTTGCGTGCGTGCTTGCAGCTGGCGTGTGAGGCGGCGTGCTCAAAGGGCGGGGCAAAGCAGCGCATGCGGCAAGCTTGCGGAGATCCTGCAGGGGCGGGGGGCAGACCAGGGGAAGATGACTCCGACTGCTTGCAGCACGCCCGCGTCGTTGGTGAACAGGTGCGGCAGGCTGCCATAGGACAGGGTCAGCCCCGTGGCAGTCACCAGCCCCAGCAGCAGGCCCAGGAAGACCGTGCGCTCCGCCACAAAGCGTGCCTCTTCCCTGCGACAAGACGCTCCCGCCTCAGCTGCGCCTGTGCCTCCTGCGGTTCCGAGAGCGATCCCAGGCAGACGGGCACATCGCTCATGGAAACGCTGCATTCAAAATCCCGAAACGTGCTGCGTGCCGAAGCCTTTTCTCTATTCCGAGGGGGACGAAATGTGTTTCTTAACCTCCACCCATCCTGCCATGGACGATGCGGCACCTGGACAGTGAGCGCTGCTTGCCACTGTCAGGCACACGTGGCCCCTTCTGGCAGGGCGCCGGGCGTGTGAGAAGGAGAGAGGGGGGGCCGCACGGGCTCTCGGCGGCGACGTTGCGTGCCATGATGCTCTGAGCGGCCACCGCAAGCGCGTCCGCCAGCAGCGAGGAGGCGAGCCAGAGCTGCATGCAGATCTGGTGCGCGGCCGCGTGCAGGCTGTCGGTGCGGGCCGCCATGGAGGTGGCGGTCGCAAAGGAGCCGCTGATGGCGACTGTGCGCAGCGACAGCAAGCCTGCAGCAGGGACAGGCCTCAGCTGACGGCTGACACATAGCAACTGATGGGCACAGCGCTGGCTGTGAGAGAGGTATGTTTGGGGGCCGAGTGCCGGCGCATGCAGATGCAGCTGAAGCCTTCCCAAGTTGGGGAGCAGCGTGCGGGCTGGCAGGGTGCCCTCCAGATGTGTGCAGGCGCAGGCCGAGCAGGGGACTCTCCAAGCTTAAAGTGAGTGTCCAGTCCCACACGGAGCGAGGGCTCGCCTGTCGGCCCCAGGAACTCTGTCGCGCGCGCGATCGCTGGCTGCGCCGCGAACGAGAGCGGCATGCGCTTCCGCAGCGCCAGGACCAAGCCGCCGACCGCCATCAGCTGCACACGGCGGCAGCAGCAGCTGCACGAGTCAGCTCGGCCTGCTGCCCTGTTGCCGAGGCACAGCTTACGGCCTGGAGACTGACGAGGCAGTGACTCATCAGGCACGGCCACTGCAGAGCTTCCACGCTGCTGCAGCGCTGCACTCCAGGCCTGGCGCTCCCAGTTTTGGCACTGCAGCCGCAAACGAAGACTGCACGGTGCTCATCGTTCAGCAGTGTGCTGAGGACTCTTGCCTGGGCGAGCACGGTCGCAAAGGCGGCGCCGGGCGCCCGCAGGCCCAGCACAAAGATGAATATCGGGTCGAGCGCAATGTTCAGAATGTTGGCTCCCAGCGTCGCAGCGAATGGCGTGCGCGTGTCGCCAACTCCCCGAAACACGCCCTGCAGGCAGGCGGCGGCAAGCACGGTCAGGCCTGGCGGCAGGAGGCTGGCTGGTGCTGACTGTTAGCCCGTGTCGGCTTCAGCGCCAGCTCCTGCTGGAACGCAGTTGCCGGAGTGAGCTGAGCGAGCACTTCATCACCGAGCTATCCAATGTATGTGGTTCACACGGCTTTCCAAGTGAGCAGCAGCCTGCCGCCATGCAGGCAGGTGATGTGTCCGAGTGCAGAAGGGCGCGCCTGCAGCACCAGCAGCAGCACGGTGACGGGCGCGCCCGCCGCCTTGACCTGCAGGAAAGCCAGCGCGCTGCCACGCAGCTCGGAGCCCTCCGGCGCGCCCCACAGGTCCAGGATGGGGCCGCCCAGGCCCAGCAGCACGGCTGCCTGCAAACGATTGGCGTACAGCTTCAGCCGGCTGCAACTGCTGCCGCAAGACAAAGCCATCGCGGGCGCTTTGAGGCCGCTGGCTGAGCTGCAGCCTGGGCAGAAGGAGCAGCACGGACGGGGGCTGCCCGCGAGGCTGGGAAGCAGGGGGTGGAGCAGCCAAAGGGGTGGCTGAGTCAGACCAGAGCGAGGGAAGGGCAGACCTGGACCATGCCGACCAGCAGTGCGATGAGCAGCGCTGCTGAGGAGGCCTCTCCGGTGGCCGCTCGGTCAACAGTGCCTGCAGCAGCCGCAGCAGGCGCCTCAGAAGCTGGCCAGCTGCTTTATGTCCCCCAGCCATGCGCTTGCTCAGCAGCCACGACGCCGGCCCAGCTGTGGACGCTGCCATGATTGCGAAAGGGCCGGGCCACGCACCGCCTTTGGCGCTGCCCTCCGCAGTCGCCACCAGGCTGGTCGTCACCGCTAGCAGCGGCGTGTTGAACAGCTTGGTGATGGTCGTGAAGACGGAGAGCGCGATGCCAACAGACGCAATCTCCACCGCGCCTGCGTGCAGCAGAGAATGACCATGTGCAAGCTGCCTGAAAATACATCTCCCGTCCTGCGCCTGAGCTCTTCTAGGCGGTCAGCTGCTCGCTCTGTGGCTCGTGGCCCTTGTCAGCGAGGAGCCGCCTGCTGAGACAGAACTGCCAGGCGGTCTCCTTTGCAGAGGGTGGCGTACCTAGCCTGCCAATGTAGGCGGTGTCCACCAGGCCGGCGATCGGATCCGCCGCCAGGCTGGCCAGTGCGGGCAGCGTGATGCCAGCTATCTCCTTGTCCAGGTCCGTCAACCTGCGAGTCGCAGGAGTGCCTGAGGACGGGCAGGGCCAACTCGCTCTCTGGCAGCGGCCGCAGGGAAGCGGCACGCAAACCAGTGCTGATGTCCGAAACAATGTCTCACGGCTGCTCAGTTCCAGTTCGTCCTGTGCATGGAACAGTTCACAAATGTGATCGAGCAGGCATGCAAAGGCGGAGCAGCGTCCTGCGCCATCCAGGGAAGGAGTCAAAGCGCTCACTTGAAGCTGAATCTGCTGCGGCCCGACGAGTCGTTCGGCAGCGCGCTGCATCGCGTCGAGCTCTCCGGCAGCCGCCTGCCGCTCGGTCGAATGCGCGGTCGCCTGAAGCGCAGGAGCGACGGCGCCGGCCGCAACAGCTTAAAGCGGTGTGCTCCGACATCAATCAGCCGCATGCTATGGTAGGCGGGCCCACGACGCGGCAGTCTTCGCGTGTCTCGTCGAATGCGGGACTACGAGTCACGGATGCTGCGCTTGGCTTGCGCTGCAGTTGGCTTCCCGATAAGAGCCGGGCTGCTGCTGGGAGCCTCGAGCGTGGCAGGCCTCTCCGGAGGCCTGCCGAAATCAGGGGGCTCTCGAGCTAGCCACGAAGCGTTCGTGACGCCAGACGACTGGCCGCTAGCGGTCCAATTCGCTTGTCTAATGATGTGCAGCTAGCCTGTTGGAAGGACGACAAACCGTGTAAAGGAAGTGAGTGGCGTGGAGTGCGTCGGGTTAGAGACGGCCATTACGAATGCGGCGGCCCGCCGCCAAATCCTTTTTCACTTTTCACTCAAACTCAGCGCTCTCGGTACTCGAACGGATTGTGCGCCGCCCGCGGCGCGTATGCAACGCCTGGCAGCGGCGGCGGCGCCAGATACGTCGGGAAGGGGCGGGGCGGCTGCTCCCCAAACGTCTTCTTCACCGCATCACGCACGAGCACAAAGTTGCCCTTGTGCCCGGGCACCTGGCCGCGCACGTACAGCAGGTTGCGCGCCACGTCCACCTGCACCAGGCCAGCATCTTTCTCGCGAAATCGATCTTTCCAGGCATCGCAGATGGTGTCAGATGGCCGACCCATCAGCCAGCCTCCAACTTGCCGCACCAAGGAGGTGGCTGCCCGAGGCAGGCAGGCGGCAGGGGCCCCACCTTGAAGAGGTAGGCGGACAGCAGCGTGCGCGTGCGCCCGCCCATGCGGCCGGGCATCTTCTTGCCCGGCCACACCTTGCCCGGGTCCTGGCAGGCGCCGATGCCGCCGGCCGCGCGGTGCGCGAGCGAGTTGCCGTGGCTGGCCGGCTGCCCGGCAAAGCCCCACCGCTTCATCACGCCCTGGAAGCCCTTGCCGATGGTCGTGCCTGCGCCAGCAAGCACCGCCACCCGGCTGGGACGCCGCAGGCTGGGCAGCTCGCAAGCGAACTCTGCCTGTGATCGACGCCCAGAGGCCACGCAGAGCCCCAGGCAGCAATGCACTGCCAAGTGCTGGTGCAGATGCTGCACACTGGCGCACACGCTTGCCCATCACTCTGAGGCGGGGGCAGCGCACCCTGCACGTCCACAAACTGGCCGGGCGTGAAGTGGGCGGCCGTCAGCGGCGTCCGCGGCGGCAGCAGCGCGTCCGGCGTAACACGGAACTCGGCCAGCTTGCGCTTGTTGGGCACCGCCGCAGCCGCAAAGTGGCCCAGCTGCCTGCGACCCGCCCGGCAGAGCCGCTGAGCCGCTGCCCACAGAGGCTGCAGGCGGGCATGGCGCGCGAGGCTGAGGCGAGCCTGGGGTGCAGCTGCTTGTCCCGCTTGTGCCCGAGTCCCAGCTGCAGGCCGTAGTAGCCCTCCCGCTCCAGCGTCTTGGCTTGGATCACCTGCAGGCTTGCGGTGCCTGAGTGCCAGAGCCCGACTTCTCGAATGGCTGCTTCAATATTGGGGATATGGGGCTGCGTCGCGCCTCGCAATCGTCGATCCACAGCACCGTGAGCGGCACGCGCTGGCCCCACTCGTCCCACTCCTGCGTCATGCCCGCCTTGACGGCGATCACGCCCGTCCGCCTGCAGGCACCCGAGTTGCTGGGGAGGCACACAAAGGTGCAAGCAGGTACGGCGCTGGGGTCAGGTGCGAGGCGTGCCTGGAGCCCTCCGGCATGTCGATCTGCTGCAAGTCCAAGGCCGGCGGCCCTTTGCTGCCGCCCAGCGCCTGCAACCGCTGTGCGACGTCTTCGCTGAGGTCGGCTGCATGCAGGCAGTCCCGCCAGTCAGTGCTGGTTTACCGAGCTACTGGGCAGCTGTGGGGCCTTATGCCATCTGTATTCTTGCCTGCAAGCGAAGCATCGCTCCTGCCGCGCAGCTGGGCGCCCAGCTGGGCTGCTGGCTGCTGCAGCGCATCGCCGGCCGCCGGGGACAGCAGCAGCCGCGCGCCTTGCGCCGCCGCGGGCAGCCGCTGCCGCAACCCGGCCAGCATCGCCGCTCTGGCTGCTCCGCCTGGCGCAGCTCAAGCCGCTTCGGCCGCTCGCCGCCCAGACGGTGGGCTGCAATCCCAGGTACGGTAGTCCAGATGGTCTCTGGCGCCCTGAAGCCGAAATGAGACTAGAAATTTTGCTGCTGATGCTGCTGCTGCTGCTGTTGACTGGGGTCCAGGACAAGCAGCCAGATGCCTGTTGCCCCAGGTGATCTGATGCGCGCCCTGTCTCCACACGATCTGGCGCGTCAGCACCGCAGCTAGCAAGGCGCGCCGTCACTGCAAGCTTGCAGTCGTATCTCGGTGACTGCTCCACGATCCACGATCTCGTGGCTCGCGCTTGGGTTGTGGCCCTACGGCGGGAGCTTGAAAGCAACTACGCGGGAACACCACCATCGTACTTTTTGCGTCTCTGCGCGCTCGTGGTTCACACAATCGTCAGAGCTCCAGCAGTGCGCCGCTAGCCGCTGTCCGTAATCGGTGCTTGGACAGTGCACCCGTCGAGGAGCAAAACATCTACCCTCCCACTCCTGTGAAAATGCGAGGCACCGGTCGAGGGGCGCCGCCGCGGCAGCAGCTGGACCTGCGCGAGGTTGCCGAGGCGGTGGCGGACCGATGGCCAGGCCGGCGGCGGCAGGTCGAGCAGCTGGTCGGGCTCCTGGGGCCAGAGGGCGCCCCTGCGCCCAGCGTGCTGGTCCACGGAGGACCCTCGACCGGCAAGACGGCCATCATCAGGTGACTGTACCGTGCCATCCTCTGCTAAGGGAGTTGCTTGCAGCAAGGAAAGGCATGAACAAGTTTTCCTGAAGCACGGCTGACGCATTGCTGCTGCGCACAAGGTCCATCTTCAACGAGCTGCAGCGACCGTACGTCTACGTCAGCTGCGCCGAGTTCAGCCGGCCGCGCCACCTGCTGCAGTCCATCACCAACCAGCTCAAGGCGAGTCGGCTGACAGCCAGGCCAGTGCAGCCTCTGCCCCACGCGTCTGACTGTCTGTCGCCAGCGCAGGGGCGGAAGCGGGCGCGCAGCGAGGGCTTTGCCGGCAGCTTCCGGGGCGAGCACGTGGCAGACTTCCTAGCGGAGCTGCCGGGCAAGCATCCCTGCCCCCTTGGCTCCAGACTGCCTGTCAAGACGAGGCTGCTCATCCACAGATCACTGTGCAGGCGTCGCCGCTTCGGCCACTGCCAGGCACATAGTCGTGGACCACGCTCACAGGATCGCCGACCAGGAGGTGCTGGCGGCGCTGCTGCGGCTGCGGGAGCTTTCCGGCGCGCACCCGCTCCGTACTCTCAGACCGCCCCGGCTCGCCTTTCAGAGGTGGCGTTGACAGGCTGCAAGGCTGCTCGCAGGCGCCCGCCTGGGCCTGGTTCTCATCTCTCGCATCGCCTGGGCGGCCGGCGCCTTTGAGCACGACACGTGCGCCGCGCCGCCGCCGCTGCAAGTCCCCTTCCCCGCGCACGAGCCGGCGCTGCTGGCCAGCGTGCGGCCCTTCTCCTCCCGCCTCGCCTCGCCGCAGCTGCTCACAGGCCGGCCAGCCAGCCGTGCTTCCTGGCATGCCGGCGCGCGCCTGAGGCCAGCGCCGGCGCGCTGCAGATTCTGGCGGTGGAGCCGCCGCCAGAGGTGCAGACGCACGGCCTGGAGGCCTTCAAAGCCTTCCTGCGGGCGGAGATACTGCCGGTCTTTGCCCGCAGCACGCGGCGCCTGGAGGACCTGCAGGTGGCATCCGTACAGACCACTCCTACCCCGCAACTGCTCGGAAGCGAGCTCTTTTTCCTGTCACCTGGGACGCCAGGCAATGCTGCCCGCCAGCTGCCAGCCGGCTTGTGCATATTTGAGGCCTAGTGCCGGCGCAGGAGCTGCCCTGGAGCTTCCTCAGCGCCTGGCATGCAACGCGCCCTGTCCGCAGCACGGGGCAGGGGGGGGTGTCTTGATGAATACGGCCTTTACGGTTTAACCAGATGGTGTATTTCCAAATTGTGTAAATTTGCTCCCTTGCTTACCTGTATTGCTGTCCTTTCATATGCTGTCCTTCAGGGAACCGGCTCTCACACGCCGCAGGCGCTGGTGGCCGCCCTCTTCCCGCTCTACCTGCGGCCGGTCGCCGAGGCCGGAGTGGCGCCCACCGACGGCCGGCGGCTGCACGCGGCCTTCCAGCCGACGCTGCTGGCCGCCCGGGCCGCCTTCGAGTCGGGGCCGGGCTGGAAGGGCGCGCTGGCGGGGCTGGCGGCTGCGGACGCCGGGTGCGCTGACAGTGGGCCCCTGGGGGGCAATGGCTGAGAGGGAGGCTGCTCCGTCCCGCAGCTCTGCCTGGCATGTGGCCCATAAGATTGGGGCCTTGCCGCCGCCGCCGCCTCCGGGCGCTGCGATCAGCATGTGCCAGCTTGCAACTCTCCCTGGCTGCTGGGAAGGCTGTGCAAAGCCCTTCCTGCCTGAGCACGGCTTGCCCCACCTCTGCTTCCGCCCCCACATGCCTGTGCCTGACTGCGTGGCAGGCGGGCGGGCAAGCCCAGGGCGGAGCAGCTGGACCTGGACCTGCCCTTCCACGCCAAGTTCCTGCTGCTGGCCGCGCACGTGTGCGCCCGCAACAAGCCGTCGCTCGACAGGCGCCTCTTCGACCTGAGCGCGAAGAGCGCCAAGCGGCGCGGGCACCTCTCGCACGACAAACAGGCACCCTCCCACCCGGCTCTGGGGGGCACGAGCTGGGTCTGCAGGTGCATGGGGCGCCTCTGCTGTGCAGCAGAGCTGCTGCTCGCCATGCTGCCTGCCGCGGCGCAGCATTCCAAGTGCAAGCGGCGTCCTCTCCAGACTGCGCCCGGCTGCGACACTGCGGCCGGTTCGCTGCCAGCAGGAACACACAGCGAGGCTGACTGCAGCTGCGCCGGGCAGGTGGAGGCGGCTCGGGAGGCAGCGCTGCGCGGCCCGCACGCCTTCCCGCTGGAGCGCCTGCTGGCCGTCTTCTGGGCGCTGCTGGGCAGCGAGGAGCCGCCGCCGCAGCAGGCGGACCTACTCACGCAAATCTCTTCCCTAGTCACGCTGCGCCTGCTGTCGCGGGTGCCCTCCCCCTCCCCACTCCCAGCGCCACCTGCACCTCCCCTCACACAGCCAGGCATGCTCTTGTGCTGATGTGAGGGCTGGTGGCAGCGTGCCAGGGGGAGCGTCTCAGCTCTCACGGCTGCTGCCTGCGTATGATGCAATTCTGCACTAGCGCACGTGCCTGCTTGTGGCGTCTGCTTGGAGGCAGGCAGGCTACATGGCCTGGGGCACTGCTGGACAGATCCGAGACCAGTGCAGCTGGCTGCCTTTCCAAAGAAGCAGCAGGTGTGAGAACATTGAGAGCTCAGCCTGAGAGGCGAGCAGGGCCTAACTGGTGCCTGGGTGGCGCGGCAGGCAGCGGGTGAGGAGCTGGATGAGCCGCGCTTCCGTTGCCACATTTCGGACGGCCTGGCGGGCACTGTCGCCCGGAACCTGGGCATCAAGCTGCAGGATTACCTGTTGTATGCGTGACCAGCTTTTCTGTGCAAATCGGTGTGCGAGCAGGATGTGCCTTGCCCTGTCTGGCCACGTGCCTGTGAGCCAGCTGTACGCTTCTGGCACAGTGGATCGAGAAGGTAGCCTTCTTGTGGGGCCAGGTGCGATGGCAGGGCGTCCAATGCATGTTGGTTCAGCCAGCAACGCCAGTGATGCCTGGAGGGCGGGTGGGCAGGGCAAGCATGCCCCTCGTACAGCATGAATGGACTTTGCCCTGCTCAGAATCTTTTCACACACAAAAAGCTGCCTTGTCATTCGAAGGAACAGCCCACAGCAGCACGCCTGCGTCCCGAGATCAGCAAAGGCAGCGCCCGGGAGCTGATTGAGTGGTGCAACCATGAGTGACTCTGAGATGGAAGGCATGGCCGCCACCCGCTCCCGCAGGCTTGTTTCCTTGGCCACCTGTCCAAGGCCTGAGCCAGCCGAGTGACCTGGGCGTGCAGATTACGGCTTCGAGTACTCCGATGAGGAGGTGCAGGAGGAGGATGTGGACATAGAGAACCAGTACTACAACTCGAAGGGTACGCACTGCCCTTATAATCCTTATCGAATACCTGTTGCAAGGTCTTTGCCTTGATCAGCGCCATTCGGGGCATCAGATGCCGCTCTGCCTGAAGCGTGCCGGGGGCTTGCAGGCCTCATAGAGAGCGACGACCCACAGGAGGCGCTGAAAGGCTTCCGGGAGGTGGTCAAGATGGAGGGCGAGAAGGGGGAGTGGTGCGCCTGCCATGCCCGCCACGGCCAGGCCTGCGGGGGCGGGCGGCAGAGACCATCAAGCACAGGCCAACAGGGCACCTGAGGCAACCGCGAGATGCAGGGGCTTCAAGGCGCTCAAGCAGATCGTCAAGCTGCAGTACAAGCTGGAGGACCACGAGGGGATGATGGCGTCCTACAGGTGAGCCACCCGTCGCCCTGCGGCACGAAACTTGACAGAACTCCCAGTCTTGCCACCCGCATGCGCATCTTGGCCCGCTCACACCTCAAGTGCAGCACCCACCTCGAGTCAAGCACCCAGAGCAGCGCCACCCATGCTTTCCGCCGCGTCGCCCGCAGGGAGATGCTGAGCTACATCCAGTCGGCCGTCACCCGCAACGCGAGCGAGAAGAAGATCAACAGCCTGCTGGACTTCATCGGGCACAGCACCAGCATGGCGCTGCTGCAGGACTTTTACGCGACGACGCTCGACAGCCTGGCACAGGCCAAGAACGAGCGACTCTGGTTCAAGACGCAGCTCAAGCTGTGCGGCCTCTGGTTCCGGCTCAAGGAGTACGGCCGGGCCGCCCGCATCCTCAAGGAGCTGCACAAGCGCGCCCCCTTTCCCCCCCTCTGCTCTTCACTGCGCAGAGCCTCCTGCTGTCATCGGGAGCCTCAGCTCGCAGCTGCTGCCACGAGACTCGAGGGCATGCTGGCAGCAGCTGCAAGCTGAGGTTCCCAGTGTGAGCGTGGCGGACAGCCTCACAGACCCCTGCTGGCGGAGAGCTAGACCAGCTGCTGCGCTGCCTGTGGCCTGGAGCCTGCCCAGCCATGCCGCCGCTCAGCCTTACATTACACCAATGAATGTAACCTAAATGAATAAATATCTTGCTGCCTGCAGGTCGTGTCAGCGTGAGGACGGCAGCGATGACATCAAAAAGGGCACGCAGCTGCTGGAGGTGTACGCGCTGGAGATCCAGATGCACACCGAGCTGAAGAACAACAAGCGGCTCAAGGAGCTGTACACGCGCGCGCTCGGCGTCAAGTCGGGAATCCCGCATCCGCGCATCATGGGCGTCATCCGCGAGTGCGGCGGCAAGATGCACATGCACGAGCGCGCGTGGAGCGACGCGGCCACCGACTTTTTCGAGGCGCGGCCCTCATTCTCCCGTGTGTTTTTTAAATTGAATTTCCCAGCATTTTCCTGAATTGCCCCGACGTTTTTCCCTGACAGCTTTCCGACCAGGAGGCGTCTTGAGCCGCCCCTGGGAGGGGCGTCCCTCCTCAGCCTGCAAAATTGGTGCTTGCAAAGAGATGGCCTTGGCCGGGCAAAGCGGCCGTGCGTTTTTCAGCCCGACGGACGCAGCAGCAGTCTTACTGCGAGGGTTTTCTGTGCGGAGTGCCACGCTGTACACGCGCCGTGCTCCTGCTTCAGGCTCGAGCAGCTCGGCCGTGCGCCTCCCAGCAGAACGCCTGCAGCTGCGACATGCAGACTGCAGGGCGCGGTGCCATGCGAGCCAGGCAATCCAAGCCGCTGCTGCCGCCAGGCAACGGCGGCTGCGCCTGCTGCAAGCCGCACACTTCGCAGCGCGCCTGCTGAGCGCCTGAAGCCGCTGTGCTGCAGGCCTTCAAGTCGTACGACGAGGCGGGGGCTGCGCGGCGCGTGCAGTGCCTGCGCTACCTGGTGCTGGCCAACATGCTGATGGAGTCCAGCGTGGACCCCTTTGATGCGCAGGAGGCCAAGCCGTACAAGAACGACCCGCAGGCGCGCCCCGTCCCCCCTTCTGGGCTGGCGGTGGGCGGGTGTCGGTCGCGCAACTTTGGACGACGCTCCAGAAATGCGTGTTGCAGACCTTGGACGCTCCTTAAGCGCGTGTTAGTCACATGACCTTGGACACTCCACACAGCCGCGGGCAGCTGCACCGGCTCCTAGATAGGCACATGCGGTCGGCACCGTCTGTGCGGGCATCAGTGCTGCCAAAAGCTGCGCTGCTGCTTAAGAGCGACTGGCTGGGCACGACGTCAGGCTGTGTCACTGATGCGGCTGGCCGCTGGCAGGTGCTGGCAATGACTGAGCTGGTGGACGCGTATCAGCGCAACGACATATCCGCGTTTGAGCGCATCCTGCGGACTAACAAGCGCGCCCCCACTGCCCCCAGACCGATTTTGCGATTTATTAACCATTATTTTACAAGTACAACAATTGGCAATTTATTGACTAT
>BHFV01000311.1:17738-31568 GCA_003568905.1 Trebouxiophyceae sp. KSI-1
AGCACCTGGCAACTTGCTTTCTATTTATAAATAGAATGTTACAAGTTGATGATAGAGTCCACGCTTTGCAAAGCAAAACGTCTGTGGAGCAAAGCTCCAAAGAAGCTCCAAAGACAGCGAAGCGTTTTGACCCCTGTCCCCCTGCCGAGCTGCCAAGCGTTGGCAGCGGCGCAGCGTGCAGCATGCCTTGCCACGAAATTGAAACAACCATGCACGCCAGCGAGCTCCTGAGCACAACTCAAGTTGCTGTCCTCTTTGACTCGCTTCTTTGCAGCTGCTGGGCCTCGAGGGGGCCAAGGAGGAGCCCCAGAAGGCTGCCAGCAGCTGGCAAAGCGGGCCTGACGCGGCCGGCCTGCCGCGACGCCTGCAGGCAGACGATCTACGACGATGCCTTCATCCGGCAGTACATCGAGGACCTGCTGACCAAGATCCGGACGCAGGCGGGTCGCCTCACGCTCCCTGCCCTGCAGCCCGCCCCTCTGTCATGCATGCTGGGAGTGGAGCGTGCCTGCTGAATCAACGCGGAATCTGCGGGCAACCTGTGTGCGTGCTCAGGAGCTCGCTCGCGGCTCGGCACGGCATTGCCCCGGCCAGCCGACTGCCCTCCCCTGGGTTTGGGTTACCGGCTCCCAGCCAGCATTCCCTGCCTCGAGCTGTGCAGCCATGCCTAGCCACAGCCCCCTGCTGGCCAGCAAGCAGGCGGCACAGGAGCTGCCCCCTCCTTTGCTTGGCTTCTTTGCTTGGGCCCAAGGAATCATCTTCTGTAGCTGCTCACGGCCTGAGCTTGCCCAGCCCGGTGCTTGGCTTCTTTGCTTGGGCCAAAGGAATCATCTTCTGTAGCTGCCCACGGCCTGAGCATGCCCGGCCCGGGGGGAGCAGGTGGTGCTGAAGCTGATCCAGCCGTACACGCGCATCCGCATCCCCTTCATCTCGCGCGAACTCAACATTCCGGAAGCAGACGTCGAGCGGCTGCTCGTCTCCCTCATCCTGGACGCCCGCATCGCCGGCCACATCGACCAGGTGACTAATGCGTCAGCTGTCGCCATCTGGCGTGCATATCTACTCCGCCTTGTCTTCACTCTCTTCCTGTTTGCCCTGTTTGTGAGCGGCCGCCAAGCGCAAGGCGTCTGGCGGCAATGCGAGCTGCCTGCCGGATCGATGGCAGCCCACCGCATGCAGATCAAAGGATGAAAAGCAGCGTGCAGACTCCTGTGCCGCGCCGCGGGCTGCTTTTGCGACTCTCAAAAGCGGCGAGCAGCGGGTGTTTACGATTGGCTGCAGGTCAATCAGCTGCTGGAGCTGTCTGGCAGCAGCGCGGAGGACGAAAAGTATCGCGCCCTCGAGAAGTGGAGCGACAATCTGCGCACGCTGCACGCGGGCATCGTCGGCAAGCTGGCCGCCTGAGTTACGTCTGCCGCGCAAGTTACACCTGCAGCGCCCGAGTCCGGCCCGTCTCGTGCGCTGCAGAGTGAATGAACGCCGCCCGCTTAGCGGCTGTAGCATAGGAGTGCGCCCCTGCGCGGACGACTGCTTTCCGTTCTGCTGGCTTTGCTCTGGTCAGCTGATGCAGCGCCCTTGATTTGGCAATCGTTTCTGGAACGATCCGGACTGGAGCCGCACCAGAGGCCGCGCCTGGCAAACGAAAAAGAGTTTCTTGGCGCTGCCGTGTAATGAACGGCCGGCAGGCTTGCGGCCTTCTCGAGGTTGTCCCTGCAGCACTGACCTTGCGGGCTCTGCAGGCACCGCCTGGAGGGGCTCTGCAGGCACTGCCTGGAGGTGCGAGAGTATACAGGCAGGCCAGTGGGCGAATCAGACCGCCACCGCAGCAGATTTGGCTGTCTCCTGCCCTGCGCCCCTCTCAGCGGCGGGCTGCTCGCTGGGCGCAGCCGGCAAGCCAAACACGCCCGCGGGCGTGACCCGGAAGTAGCAGTAGGACTGCGGCAGGTGCGGCGCAAACACGACCTGCAGGCAGCGCAGCGGCGCCGGCTGCTCGCCCTCGTGCAGGCAGTGCGCGGGGCCGCGGGCCAGGAACAGGCGGCTGCCGAGGCAACTGGCCCAGGCCAGGCCGAGCGCGGGCAGCACGCGGCGCTCCGAGCTGATCAGCGACAGGCCGCCGGTGTGCGGCGCGGCTGCCTCGGCGTCGCCGTCCTCGCCTTCGAAAGCGTCCACCACCTGCCGGACCGCGGCACGCCAGCCTGTGTGGCTCCTGACGGGATGAGATGTGCTGTCAAGCTGATGCGTACGGCGGTGCAAGGCCTAGTGTGACGGAGCCTAGGCCGTCACAGCTGCGAGGAGTCGGAGGAATGGCTGGGATCGGTTGGCCGGCAGGGCTCGCAGGAAAGGCTTGCCTGGTTGGTGAGGACGACGGCCAGGCCGTGGCGTGCCGCCAGTCGCTTCAGGAACGCAGCCAGGCGGAAGAGCGCGGTCGCACGCTCTATGTATGCGCTGCCGCCTCCGCCGGCGCTGTCGCCTGCACTTGCCGTCGCTGGGCGTTACGTTCCATACCATCCTGTGCTCGTGGCCGTGTCAACAGGCCACGAACGGTGCCATGCTGCCTCGGCTGACGACTGCGGCTGCGCAGCAGTCTTGCCTGGGTCTCTGAAGAGGTGGGCCACAGAGTCAATGACCAGCAGCCGCACGCGCGGCTTCTGGCCGGGCTGCAGCAGCATCTGGCAGCGCTGCAGGCGCTCCATCAGGCCCTCGGGGCTGTACATGCGCGACTCGACAAAGATGCTGGCCATCGGGTCGCCGTCTTGCCTGCATGGACAGCCACACAACGTTAAGATTTGTTCCTGCAAAATGTTGCAGACCGCATTGCAAGGATCGACTCCCGAGTCGTTTCAGAAGGCACCTGTGCGGCTGCGCCCTGACCAGTTCCTGCAGCCGCTTGATGGGCGGGTCGCCCTCCGTGTAAAAGTACCTGGCCGCCACACGCTTGTTTCAGTGGAGACAAGCGGCGGGCACCGCAAGGCGCTCCTGATGCGTGAGAGCGAGACTCACATGGCTGCACCGCCCAAGCCGCCGAGCTCTTCTGGGCGTGCAGCGCTCGCCAGCAACTGCAGGCAAAACTGCGTCTTGCACGCGGCCGCCTCGCCTGCGTCGCACCACTTTGACCGTCAGATCTCTGGATAAACTCGCCAATGGTCCAGGGTTCGCCCTTCGATGGCGAGCGGATGCCAGAAGCCGAACACTCCAACATACAGCGGGCAGATGCTGAAGGAATGCGCACCCGCGAGCTCGGTGAGGCTGCCGCATGGAATGCCGCCGTGTAAAAAGGTGTCCAGCAATCCACAGCCTGTAGGACACTTCTCAGCGGCAAGGCTGAGCAGCGGGATGGGCCGCATGGACCCAGGGCACTCATCTCGAGCCCGCGCTTGAACCTCTCTTGGGTCGCATGGCTGCTGCCAGACTTGGGCTTTCGATTTGCAGCAAGATCGTCGCACAAAGGCGGTGACAGGCTTGGCAAGTGGCAAGCCCGTTTGGCGCCTATGGGGTTTTCAAAACCTGAGTCGCACTTCAAATTTCACAGCTGCGGTCATGCGGTCCTGCGGACAAACATGTATGGTACACACATTGCGCTTCTACGGCTGCATCTCTTGCGCATCGTTTTCCGGCCGCGCCTCGGCCGCCTCCTCCGGCCTAGCGTCTGCAGCTGGACGTGCGTCGTCCTGCCACGGCCTCTCCAGCAGCACAGCAACGTCCCTGCAGCCGCCGCAAGGATCAGCCAGCAGTCGAGCAGAGCAGCAGCAAACGGCTAGAGGAGGCCCCAGCAGCAGCGCGCCTGACGGACAGGCGCTGCTCGGTGGTGGCGGTGCGCGCGGTGGCCGCCGGCGCCCCGAGCGAGGCGGCGCGCTCGTGCTTGAGGGCGTGCACGGCCTGCTCGATGCTCTCGCGGATCAGGAAGCTGTGCACGTGCGTGCGGGCGGTCTGGCCGAGCCGGTGCACGCGGCCGAGCGCCTGCGCCTCCACGGCCGGGTCCAGAATCGGCTCCACCAGCACCACGTGCTGCGCCTCTGCACAGAAAGGAATCGTGATTTGAGATGCTGGAGGAAGTGTGAGCTACCAGCGCTCAGAGGCAGATAGGGAGCGAATGCCTGAAACGAGCCCAGCCAAAAAGGAAAGTCGAGCTACCTGTCAGGTTGAGGCCGTTGGCGCCCTGCTTGATGGGCAGGAGCAGCACGCGCACGTCCACCTCGCCGGGCTCGCGGAAGAGCTTGAGCGCGGGCCCCAGCTGCCTCTGCGTGCTCGCGTACGCGTAGGGCACCTCGTTCAGCCCGAGCGCGTGGCTCAGCACGTCCAGCACCTCCTTCCACGTTGAAAAGACGAGGATGCGCGCGTTGCGGCCGCCAGCCAGCAGGCTCTTGATCCGACGCACCACCGCGCTCACCTGCGGGCGCAGTTGGGATAGCTCGGCACAGCAGGCAGGAGGGAAGGGCTGCAGCCCTTGCCAGCCTATGGCAGGCTGATTGGGCGACAGCTCACTCTTCCCCGCATATCAAGCGGTGGTAAACTGGGCCAAAGGCCTCGAACACGAACGCCGCAAGTTGGCTGGGGGACGACTGGGCCGTGAAGGTGCGCATCGATGGGGTTTGGGGGATGAACAGGCCGTGGAACCGCGGGCAAAGGAGGGCAAGTGCGAGCAGCACTCGTACATGTTGTGGAGTCTGACTTGGACGGGGGCAGTGCATAGGGGGCAGGCTCGCTGGCGTCGAGGGATGTTCTGCCGGCAACCCAGCACGATGGGGAGGCCGTGGGAGGCCGTGCAGAAGCGCAGGAGCTGCACGAGGTGGGAGCTGGGGCCTTTGCCAAAGGAAATAGGTGCCATGGCCAAGGGTTAGGGTTTTGTGGAGAATGTCCGTGACTCATCACGAAGCTTCCGCGATGAAAGCCCTCGGGCCAAAGGAAGAAAACTTGGAAACTTGTCGAGCGAAGTGACCATGGGCGACCTGAACAATCTGACGCAGAAGAGCACGGAGGCGCTGAACGCGGCGCTGCAGCTGGCCGTGGAAAATGGGCACCAACAGCTCACGGCGGTGCACCTGGCGATCGTGCTGTTCGAGGACGAGCAGGGTCTGGGCCCGGCGGCCGTGATGCGCACTGGCAACGAGGAGACGCTGCGGTATGCTCTCCCGAACCTTGCTGATGTGCCGCGCGCATCTCGCGCATGTGTGCCCTCGCTCCCTCTGCCCGCACGCTGCCCCGGCTGGAACTCAGCCACGTTGCTGCTAGAGTACTCGCACCCGACTTGCGGGGGTGCCCTGGTGAAAGGGCGGTCCAGTACAGTCACAAGGGGGTGGCCATCACGCCGGGGCCTACCCCAGAGACAGGACTGGCACTGAGAAACGCCCCACATGCAGGTCGATCCTGCGGGTGCTGCGGCGCAAGCTGGTCCGGCTGCCGCAGATCAGCCCGGCGCCGACGAGCGCCGAGCCCAGCCGCGAGTTCCAGAAGCTGCTGGCCACCGCGCAAAAGCTGCGGAAGGAGCGCAACGACGGCTACCTGGGCGTGGACGCGCTGCTGCAGGCGACAGCCGAGACGAGCAAGGACGTGCAGGAGGCGCTGAACGAGGCTGGTGGGTCTCCCCTTCCACCTCGGCAGGCCAGAAAGACGCCCGGCAAGCAGCAAGGCAAGGCAGCCTGACGGGGGCCCGGCTGCCGCCGCAGGCACGAGCCGCAGCCAGCTGGAGAGCGCGCTGGCGGCGGTGCGCGGCAGCGGCAGCGTCGACTCGCAGACCGGCGACCAGCAGTTTGATGCGCTGGCCAAGTACGGGCAGGACCTCACGGCCAAGGCGGCGCGGCTGGACCCTGTGATCGGCCGCGATGAGGAGATCCGGCGCGCCGTCCGCATCCTGTGCCGCCGCACCAAGAACAACCCGGTGCTCATCGGCGAGCCGGGTGCGTGCCCCCCTCCTCCCCCTCCCTACCCGTCCCTCCCTGCCCAGCGCTTTGCCGGGAGGGCAGCCGTCCGAGTGCTGCTGGCTTTCCCTGGCAGCTGTTTTGAACAGCGCCATTGGACTGACGAGAGCGGCGGCCAGCCGTGCTTGGATCGAACGGGGGTAGGCTGTGGAGGGGCGTCAAGCTGACGGCGGCTGCTGCTGCGCCCGCAGGCGTCGGCAAGACGGCCATAGTGGAGGGCCTCGCGCAGCGCATCATCAAGGGCGACGTGCCCGAGTCGCTGCGGCGCATGCGGGTCATCGCGCTAGACCTGGGCCTGCTGCTGGCCGGCACCAAGTTCCGCGGCGAGTTCGAGGAGCGCATCCAGGCGGTGCTCAAGGAGGTCAAGGAGGCGACCAACGTCATCCTCTTCATCGACGAACTGCACACCGTGCTGGGCGCCGGCAAGACCGAGGGCGCCATGGACGCGGCCAACCTGCTCAAGCCGATGCTCGCGCGCGGCGAGCTGCGCTGCATCGGCGCGACCACGCTGGCCGAGTACCGGGAGCACATTGAGAAGGACGCCGCGTTCGAGCGCCGCTTCCAGCAGGTGTACGTGGGCGAGCCGACGGTGAGTCACTGCTTCCCCCTCCCCCTGAGCTCGCCTTGCCATCTCAGCTGCCTCCGCCCAGGAGACGGCCTGGCACGTGCGGGCGAGATCGGAGGCAGGAGCCCGGGGCTCCTGGGATCTGTGAGTTGCAGGGAGCGGTGTAACTGCCGCGAGGGGCTGTAACTGACGCAACCTTGGCGCCCCCCGCGCGCAGGTGCAGGACACGGTCAACATCCTGCGCGGCATCAAGGAGAAGTACGAGGGCTTCCACGGCGTGCGCATCGCGGACCGCGCGCTCGTCGTCGCGGCGGAGCTCAGCAGCCGCTACATCCAGAACCGTTTCCTGCCGGACAAGGCGATCGACCTGGTGGATGAGGCCGCCAGCAACATGCGGGTGCAGCTGGAGAGCGTGCCGGAGGACATCGACTCCATGCAGCGCGCGCTCTACCGCCTGCAGGTCGAGGAGCAGGCGCTGTCCAAGGAACGGGACCAGGCACGACTTCTTTCTCCCTCGAGAGCTGTCTTTGCAGTCCCGCTGCCGCTCGGCCAGCTGGCCTTGCTCCTGGCAAGCCGGAGGCAGCCTGGCAGGGATGAGCCCGACCCTCCGCGGCCCCCTGGCAAGCTTCGGACATGTCTGGCGCAGGCCACCATGTCGGCACTGAGGCCGGCCGTGCCTTGCGCCTCTGCAGGTGAGCGTGGCCCGTCTGGAGACGGTGCGGCAGGAGATCGGTGCGCTGCGCGACCGCCTGCGGCCGCTGGAGGTGCGCTACGAACGCGAGCGCTCCCGCCTGGACGAGGTGCGCCAGCTGCAGCGCAAGAAGGAGGAGCTGGAAGAGAAGCTGCAGCAGGCGGAGATGCACATGGACCTGCAGCGCGTCGCCGACATCAAGTGCGCCCCCACCCCGCCCGCTCCGCCCCCAATCAACGCCGCAGCGCTGAAGAGAGGCAGTCCTGGACGGCCTTTTGATCCCGCACAAGAGCAGCTTGCGATGATCTGCGAGTTTCTGTCCTTCGGCTTTTGATGCTGCGGGATCTAAGGCTGTCCTCCCCCCTGCGCAGATACGGCGCGCTGGACGACCTGGAGGCGGCGCTGAAGCAGAAGCTGGCCGCCGCGCCCGAGGACAGCATGCTCAAGGAGGAGGTCGGCCCGGAGGAGGTGGCCGCTATCGTGAGCAAGTGCGCCCCCCCTGGCCGCCTGTCTGACATGGGAGCGGCGCTTGTAAGAGGGAGAGCTCGCTTGCTCACCTGCCAGACTGAGATGAGAACGAGCGTGTGGCTGACGAGGGCCTGCTGCTGCGCGCCGGCAGGTGGACGGGCATCCCGGTGTCCAAGCTGCAGGAGGGGGATCGCGACCGGCTGCTGCGACTGGGCGAGGAGCTGCACGGGCGCGTGGTCGGGCAGGACCAGGCCGTCTCGGTCGTCGCCAACGCGGTGCTGCGCTCGAGGTGCGCCCCTCCTTGTTTCCCGCCAAATTTCAGACCGAGAGGGCGTAACTGACAGGTTCAAATCGAGGAGTGGTAACTGACATTTTGGCGGGCAGCCTTGGCGGCGCACCAGAGCTTGTCTGAGGCACCCTCTGCCTCCGACCTGCCCTGTCGGCGACCCAGAAGTGCTGACTCGCGAACCGGCCGCCCGCAGGGCCGGCCTGTCCGCGCGCAACCGCGGCAGCAGCTTCCTCTTCCTCGGCCCGACCGGCGTCGGCAAGACGGAGCTGGCCAAGGCGCTCGCGGCCGCGCTGTTCGCCGACGAGAAGATGATGGTGCGGCTGGACATGAGCGAGTACATGGAGAAGCACAGCGTGAGCCGCCTGGTCGGGGCGCCGCCGGGCTACATCGGCCACGAGCAGGGCGGGCAGCTGAGCGAGGCGGTGCGCCGGCGGCCGTACTCGGTCGTGCTGCTCGACGAGGTCGAGAAGGCGCACCCGGAGGTCATGAACATCCTGCTGGGCGTGCTGGACGACGGCCGGCTGACTGACTCCAAGGGCCGCACCGTCGACTTTGCCAACACCGTCATCATCATGACCTCCAACCTGGCAAGCCCCTGGGCCCTCCCTCACCAACGCTGAGCTTGTGCTGGAACAGATCGTGTGATCAGACCCAGAGCATGGATCCCGAGAGCTCTGCCTCCTAGGCACAAGCTTGCAAGTTGTCCCTTTGCAAGCAGCGTGATCAAGCCGCCTGCGCTGTCAAAGCCGAGTCCCTGACTTACTCCCTGCATGCATTACTCCGTGACCTGCAGGGCTCGGAGTACCTCCTGGACACCAAGTTTGTGGGCGACGCGCGCGCGGCCGTCCTGGAGCTGTGCAAGCGCCACTTCCGCCCCGAGTTCCTCAATCGCCTCGACGAGCTCGTCGTGTTCGACCCGCTCTCGCGCCAGCAGCTGCGCGAGGTCGCCCGCCTGCTGGTGGCCGAGCTGCGGCAGCGCCTGGCCGAGCGCAATGTGGCGCTCAGCCTCACCGATGGAGCGCTGGATTTCGCTGTGGAGCAGTCGTACGACCACCTGTACGGCGCGCGCCCGCTGCGGCGCTGGCTGGTGCGTTTCGCTTTCGTTCCCCCTCCCGCCCGGCTGCTCGAGCATCGAGCAAAGCGAGCTGGAAGCTGCAGACAGACCACAGAGCGCGAGCCGCCGCTGCTGCTCCCCGAGGAGTCCAGGGCTGCCTCCGGCGGCAAGCAGGGGACTGAGTCGAGGGTGCCGTGTTTTGGCTGCAGGAGAAGACGCTCATGACCGAGCTGTCCCGCCTGCTGATCAGCGGCGAGCTGGGCGACGGCGCGGCGGTGGTGGTGGACGCGGCCGGCGGGCGGCTGGCATACCGCATCACGCCCGGGCCCGAGCAGGAGGGCGGCGGCAGCGCCAAGAAGCCGCGCCGAGGGGACGCGCCAATAATCGAGGAGGTGGATGATGACGAGGACTATGAGGACCTCATGCAGGCCTGAGGCGGCCGCAGGGGGGAGGGAACCGTGGAGCTCCCGAGTCACCGTTGGCTTGGGGCTGTTGCAAGTCTGACCAGGAGCTGTTTTAGTAGTATGGAACCGAAGCTGCTGCTCGGCGTGTAGATCCGGACAGGGGAAACAGGAACGGAGCGGGCGCGGCCACTGAAAGACGTGAGGCGCGTTTTTTGACCGTTTGATTCGTATTCGTGGCGAGCGCGCCAGTGCTCAGAGAGCGCCTGCCAGCGACGGAGAGGGAGAAAAGACCAAGACCGAAGAGCGAGCAGGCGCCAGCGGCTGTGCGCAGCCCTCACCAACCAGCTCCTGCTTGTGGAACGATTGCCTGGGCAGAAACGGAACAGTGCGCTGGGGAAGTGGTCGGCAGCGAGTTGCTGCAAGTGTAACAAAACACCCTCCCTCCACCCCACTACCCAAACATCCCCCCCTCCCCCTTCCCCCCAGTCCCATGGGACCCAAAGTAAAGCGAAAATGAGACGACAGAAGGGGGCACCTTGGCGCCAAAGTTGCCGGTGATGGCCGGCGCCTCCTCCTCCGCGTCCGCCGCCGCCGCCGCCGCCTCCTGCCGCTCCGCCTCCATCGCATCGGCCGCCGCCTCGGGATTGACGTATGTGACCTCTTCGGCAGGCGCCTCCTGGCGGCAGTTGGGGCACAGCAGGGGCGCGCGCTGCGGGCCGGAGCCAGGCAGTCTCAGAGCTGCCAGACACGTGCTAATCGGCAGCCTTCCAAGTTGCTGCAGTGCTGCTGCAGCGCGGCTAGCCAGCTGGCATGCGCGCAGACGGCGCACTGAGAAAGAGGAGGCGTGCCTTTATGGCACACTTGGTTGCCAGCGCCTCGTGGCACGGGCAGCACATGCTGTGGCCGCACGGCAGGAGCATGAGCTTCGGCTCCAGCGGCTCCTGGCACACCGGGCAGGTGCCCTGCTCGGCCGAGCGCTGGCTCTCCAGGAAGCGGACGTTGCTCAGGCAGCGGCGCAGATCCGCCTCCGCCACAGCGCGGTCCCTGGACAGCTCCTGCGCCACAGAACATCCCCCCCATGTCAGCCTCCAGAAAGCGTCAGCGCTGCCGCTCCAAAGGAACCAACACACCGCTGCTTCGCAGGCAGCTCTCGGCTTGTGAGTGCACGCTGGCGAGCGCGGGCTGCAGCCTGGCACAGGTGGTGGGCGGCGGCGGCAGGAGGCTCGCCTCGGCGCGCAGCGGAACCTCCGCCGGGTGCAGCTTGTAGTGGCGCTCCGACTCTTTGACCAGCTCCCCGGGCACGCGCAGCTGCAGGCAGCCGGACCGCCTCGCCTCAGCGCGCCCGGCCAAGGCTGCCGTCTGCCAGTGCAGCCACCGTGTCTCTGGGGACGGCAGCACAGTCCGCTGCTGGCGCCTTGGCCTCAGTTTTAAGAGTGTTTGACCGCCTTGGACTCGGGCACGAAGCGGGACGGGGAGGAGGGGATGGGAGCAGGCGGGCGGGGGACGCGCCCGCATGCGGCTGGTGCACATCTGCAGCTCGTCGCGCGCGTACAGCAGCTCGCGCTGCGCCAGGCTGAGCGCGCGCGCCTTGACGAAGAAGCGACGCATCGCCTCCAGCCGCTCCAGCTGCACCCTGGCCTCCGCCACCAGCCCCTCGCGCCGCGCCGCTGCAGGGCGGGGTGACAGACCACCCTTCAGCATGCTGGGGAGGCGCACGCATGCCGCCGACCATTCCTGCATGATGCCTGCAAGCTCCAAGCCTGGCGTCGCCGCACACAGGCAGCCGTCAGCTGCGGCAGGGGGAGGGGAGCTCGCCGAGGTCCGGCGGCAGGGCACGCAGGCCGCGCAGCTGCCCCAGCAGCAGGCGCAGCAGCTGCTCCGCCTCGCTCGGGGAGTGCACCACCTCGGCGTGGGCGACGCCGGCGCCGTCGCCGCGCCTGCCGGCCCGGCTGGGCCCCGCGCCCTCGGCCGCCTCTTCGCCCAGGCCGCCGCGGCCGACGCGGCCCAGCGCCGCCTCCTGCGCCTGCAAGGGAATGAAGGCATGGTGTCAAGTTGAGGATGATACAGAGAGAGTGGGACAGCGGGGGTGCATGTGTGGGGCATGGGGTGCCGTGAAAGGCGCAGCAGCAGCCCTGCCGCTTTGATCAGTGCGCTGCCCGCCACCGTGAGGTGCCTCCCGAGCCCATAACCTCGCCGCGCATGCAGCCACAACGCTCTTTCCTGCCGGCCTTTCCGAACACCCCTATCATGGCTTCGCGCTAGCTCAAAGGCAGGTTGGGAAGGGCTCGCCTGCTGCAGCGCGCCCTCCGCCGTCACGTTGCCGCCGCGAGCCAGCGCGGACGCCTGCATGCTGAACAGCCTGGCCTCCCACGCCAGCAGCTTCTCGTCCAGCCGGCAGTGCGGGCACACGCGGCCGGCGCGGTCGAGATCGGCGCGGCAGCGGCCGCACTGCCCGGCCTGCATGGCAAGCAGGCTGGGGCGTGTGAGCAGTGGCCTGGCTTGCTGCGTGTTTGTGTGATTCAAAAACGACCTCTTAAGGACAATGCTGCCACCTGCAGTTGACAGATCCTGGCACTCCCGCCCACTCAAACACATGCAAGCCACCTCCAGAGCCACAAGCATGCAGGCTGCAGCCCATGTCAAGTGGCAGCCACTCCGGCCTGTGCTTCAGAGGCGGGCAGGCACCTGCTCCACCAGGTCCGGCTCCAGCGCCCGGCTGGCCTCGCCCAGCCTGTTTAGCTCCTGCAGGGCGCCCGCCGCCGCTGCCTCCATCGCCGGCAGCGCGTCCGCCAGCGCCATCTTGAGGCTGGCGGGCCCACGCAGGTTGCGGCCGAGCGACATCGCGTTGCGCGTCAGCCGCGTGCTGCGGGCAGCGGGGAACGCGCGCGCGCGTCAGGCGCCCCTGCTTCCGCGAACGCGCAGCGCGCGCGGGGGGCAAGCAGGCCGCGCAAGACGTGCTGTTTCGGCCGCGCAGGGGAAAGCGCGAAGCGGGTGAGCGGGCTTTCGGCCACAGGAGCTCGCGCGGCCTGGGCGTGCGGTCGAGAGGGGAGGGGGCGCACTGGTCTGAGTTGAGGTCGGCCAGCTGCTGGCGGATGCGCTGCACCGCCGCCCGGCCGCCGTCGTCCGCGGCGCCCTGCAGCAGGTCGGCGGCCTCCAGCCACCAGGCGCCGCCGTCCAGCAGCGCGGGCGAGACGGCGCCGTCCGCGGAGCGGCTGGCCCGCTCGAGCGCGGCCGCGCCGTCGGCGTGCTCCTTCTCGGCGGCCGCCAGCTTGGCCCACCACTGCGCCATGTAATGCTGCGACGCGACGCCCGGGCGAGGGGCAGTCAGGCAGGCAGCGGACAAGTCAGCCCTCTTGCCGCCAGCCTGCTCTTTTGGAGGAAGGGGGAGCAGCCCTTGGGTGCTGCCCAGTCGGCCTGGCTGGCAAGGGCAGCTCTCCCTTCATCCAAAAACCAGGCTGGCGGAACGCAGGCAGGGGACCTCTGCGCCCGGCACCAAGGCGGCGCGAGCAGCTGGGCGGGCAGGCAGGCGTTCAGGGGCGGCAATGCGGCTGAGAATCAGGGTCAAAACGGGGTTTGCGTGTCACCTCTCGGATCGCGTCCGCGTCCTGCAGCAGCCTGCTGTCCCGCATCGTCGGAGGCACCTCGCCCGGCTGCCAGCCGCCGGCCGCCAGCAGCTCCGCCAGGTTGGCGAACGTGTGCAGCTGCTGCAGCCTGTCCGCGCGCACGCGCTCCTTGTTGGCCTCCGCCGCCCGCAGCGCCTGCGAGGCTGACCACGAGTCAAGTGCGCGCCCAGCACGGCAGCAGCCCGGCACATAAGCTCCCAGGCACAGCCTCCTGAGCACCGACTGCAAGCCGCTCAGTCCATGCCAGAGCGATCGCAGCCACGCTCTGGCATGTTTGAACGCAGGCTGGGGATTCTAAAGGCCTGCAAGGCGTTCCTCTCGGTACGCCGCCACCGCCGCCACGCGGTCCCCTTGCAGCAGGCGGCAGGCCGCCAGGCCGTTGAGCGCAAAGAGCAGCTGCCGCAGCGCCTCCTCTGCTTCCGTTTTAGCCTTCCCGATCAGCACCTGCCACCACGGTGCAAAGCCACTGTTGGACTGCCCGAAGAGCAGGCTGCATGGCGGCGGCAGGGAAAAAGCCGCAAAGGGGGGGACAGGCGCACCTCCAGGATGGCGCCCAGCGTCATCGGCTTCTTGTCGCCGCTGCGCAGCGACTTGACCGCGCCAGCGCCCACCTGCGGGCGTCCGGCATTCCTGGCTCAGGTGACTCCACAGGCTGGCGTGCGAACGACAGGCAGGCTTTCCCGCATTCCCAGCTGGCCGCTGTCGACTGCCACAACTCCAGCATCATCCAAGGCAGTTCCGAACACGTCATTGGTGCAGCATCATCCAAGGCAGTCTGGACACGTCATCGGTGGTGGTGGGGGGGGGGGGGGGGGCCCCCC
>BHFV01000312.1:0-17260 GCA_003568905.1 Trebouxiophyceae sp. KSI-1
GGCGGCGGCGGCGGCGGCAAGAGCACCAGGCAGGGAGGCAGGGGAGGGGCGGTGGGCGAAGGACGCACTGCGGCGCTGCACGGCGCGCTTCTTGGCCGGGCGGGGGGCGTCGTGGTCGAAGTCGGGGAGGTCGGCGGCCAGCTCGGGCTCGGTGAAGCTGTAGAGCGTGCGCGCCGCCTCGTACATGTCGGCCTGCTCGTCGCTGCCGTTGCCGAGGCTCTGCTGGCGCGTGGTGCGGCCGGCGTAGGGGGCGCGGAAGACGGTCTGGGCCTCCTCGGGGCTCGCTGCAGCCGCAGAGTCGACATGTCAGCCGTGTGCTCAAGCCCTAGAGGGAGGGGAAAGAGGGGGAGGAGAGGGGGCTGGCAGGGCGCACCGTCGTCGTACACCTCGATGTCGGTCCCCCAGGCCCGGGCGCGGCGCGAGCGCTTGCCGCCCACGTTGCCGCCGTCCGGCGAGCTCTCGGGCGTCGGCGTCTGACTGGTGGCCAGGGCGGCGGCCAGCGCTTTGGCGGCGGCGGCCGCCGCGCGCTTCGCCAGGACCTCCTTGGTCGGCTTGGGGCGGTGGGTCTTCTTGGTGCGCCACCAGATGGAGCAGGCGTTGCACAGCATCATGTTGAGGCTGCGCTCGGGCCGCCACAGCGGCGTGTCCGTCGTGTCGCAGTTGTCGCACTGACGGATGGCGCCGGGCGCGTGGTGGTGCTCGTGCTGCATCCTGTGGCATCGGCGGGCAAAGCGTCAGTAGGAGGTAGTCTGAAGGTCCTGAGAGATCAGATACGCTGCTCATGGCGCGGAAGGGCCACGGAATCGCCCGCTAGGCGCTGCTAGGCCTGGACCCGCCCATGCTAGCAACGGGCAGCGAGGCGCCGCGGATCGCGCGTGGACGCGGTTCACGTAGATGCGGCCCAGAGGTAGCAGATGAGCGGACTGGCGCACCTGACTTGAGCGCTGGGCACGTCCCGGCCGGCCGAAGGCGTCCTCCGAATTGCAGCGCGGATGTTGGACGTCTGGCGTCCGCTCCGGCACTGCGGGCACGCGCAAGCGGCAGTCAGTGGGTATCAAGTGGCATCACGCCCGCGCCGGTGGAGAGCCGGCCAGCGGTCCGGCCAGGCCTAGCTTGACATCGGGCGGTCTGTCAGCGGCCGGCCGGGACAGCGCCGGGGCGCCCAAAACTCCGCATGGGGGACTTATGGGGTAGCTAGGTGCCATATAAGGTGGGAGCGGGTGCGTCCGGCCACCATCAGGGCGGGCAACCGGGGGTTGAGCTGGTGACTCAGACAGCGGGCGGGCAGTTTCACGCGCCGGGCGGGCCGCAGACCGGGTGGGGAAGGCCTGCTAGAGCTAGATCGCGGCATGAGCACCCGTCTGGGGCGGGCGGGCAGGCGGGCATCACCTGTGGAGTGGCGATGCGCGTGGTGCTCCGGCTGCGTCCTCTGCGCCGCGGTGGGCGTGGGAGGCTGTCAGCAGCGTGGGTTGCTCACGGCAGGCGTACGCCGGGTTGTCGGGAGGGCTCGGGATGGCTCCAGGCGCTCGATTGTGGCTGGGCAAGTGTGGTGGTGGCAGCTGTCCAACTAACTTTTGTGCTTCGATATTTAACGACCCCTGGCGCAGAAAATCTGGCCATTTCTTGGTCCTGCGGCTCCCTGCCAGGCCTCCCGCGTACCAGCTGGGCTCAGATGGGGTCGCAGCAGGCCTGGACTCTTCTTCCTGCCGCGGGCCCCTCCAACTATATAATGTGATGTCTGCAATCGTGTGATGCCTGCCGCCGGCCTCCTGGCGGCTGGATGCCGCCTGGTTCGATGGGAGTGGATGTTTCCAGTCCGCCAGCACCCTTGCGGTGCACCCGGCTGGTGGGCGAGCTCCCAGCAATCCTGCCAACAGCTCCAGCATCGTTTGTGCTATGCCTTGCCTGCATCGTGGCACCGCTGCGCTGCCCGATCACGGCCTCCAGCCGGCCGCCAAGCGCCTGTCACCGCACCGGCTGATGGGCAAGCATTGCCGGGCAAACATCCAACCTGGGGCCAGCACTGTGCCGTGACGGCCGTGCTGCACTGTGCACAAGATGCTCGCTGGAGGCAGCAGATTGCATCGGGTGACACTGCAGCCCAGCACGCACTGGCCCGAGCCGAAAACCGTGCAGCAGCCAAAGCCATGCCGTCGCTCAGCCATGGCAACGCGTTTGCGGCGTCACACCGCCCGCTCACGCTCTCCCACACAAGCAGCTCGCTCGCACGCCGGAGCTCGGCCGCTCAAAACTGCAGGCCGGCCCGCCGGGCCTCGGCCCCTGGGCAAGCGCACACACCCTTCAGGTCGCCTGTTTGCCATGCAGCTCCCACGAAAGCGGTTCCCAAGCACACAAACACACGCGCTGGGTGGTGCTCTAGGACGGCCGGTAGTAGGTCGTCTTGACAAAGGGCATCTTTGTCACGGTGGCATCGTTCTGCCGCCCGCGCACCAGCAGCTTGAGCTGCGTGCCCGTCTTGTCGTGCGGCTTGCGCACATAGCCCATGGCCACGTTCTTCTTCAGGCACGGGCTGAAGGCGCCGCTCGTCACCTCGCCGACCTGCAGGCCGCGGCAGCGCTCATCGCGGGTGTGAACAGTGCCGAATCTCAAAGCTTTTCGAGGTGGATGTGGCTGGGGTGGGCGCCAGCCGCGGCCAGAACGCCTCAAAAAGCACTCACAAACTGCTCTGCCCCACCCTCTGCCTCTGAAAGCACAGTGTCTCTAGGCTGCCACTTCCCCGTGAGGCGCGTGCATGCCAGCTTGGACTGCCGCCATCCTGGGGGGAATGGCGCCCCCACCTCCTCGCCGTCCTCGGACAGGATCTTGGCGTGCTGCCGCGCGGGCGGCCCCGTGCTGATGAAGCCGACGCGCCGCTTGTCGACGCCCTCCTCCATCTGCCGCTTGATCACCTGCCGGCGGACGTGCATGCCGTCTCAGGGATCCCCCCCCAGCCGCCAGACGGGCTGTGCGCCGCCAACAGGCGGTCTTCACTCGCCACAGACGAGCATGAGTCGGTCAAGAGTCACTCTGAGCCGCAGAGGCGAGCCAGCCAGGGCTGCAGGCTGCGGCAGCGGAGCTAGGGCCGGCTTGTTGCGGGCGCGATGGCGCGGGATTCCAGGGAAGGATTCGCCGCCATGCAGGCAGATCTCAGAGGTGATGCGAAAGGGGCAGAGGGTGGCACGTGCCTCTCCGCCCAGGAAGTCGTACTTCTCCCGCCGCGACTTGCCGATTGTCCACTTCAGGCCAGCCTCCACGGGGGTCGTCTCCTCGGTCAGGTCGTTGCCTGCGGCAACACGCACAAGCCGCGCGGCTCAGCACCTCTGTGATATTGCACGGCACTGAAAGAGCCTGGGGAGCCGCCACTGGCAGCATGCAGGCCACTGCCGCTGCTAGCCTCGAAGGGGCGGCCCCCTCCTCTTCCCCGCAGAGCCTGGGAGCAGGACAGCTCGCAGATTCTGCTCACACCAGAACCGTGTCCATGCTAGCACTGCGCTGCGCAGCCTGCCTGGTCCAAGCAGGCGAGCAGCGGGGCCTCATCGCTCAGCTGGTTGTTTCAGGATCAGCTTTCCGTGGCGCCCGCATCCTGCCCTGATGCGCTGCAGACACCAACCAACAGCCACCGCCTACAGCCAGCTGCCGTCTGACATCCCGCCTGGCTGCGGCAGGCTGAGGGGGAAAGAAGGGGCCACGGACCGTAGAGGCACAGCCCCGCCTCGAGCCGCAGCGAGTCGCGCGCCCCCAGGCCGCACAGCCGCAGCCGCTCGTCCTCCAGCAGCTTCTTGGTCAGCTGCAGCGCCTGGGCGTCCGGCGCGCTGATCTCGAAGCCGTCCTCGCCGGTGTACCTGCCGGCATCAGGGGGCGGGCGTCAGGGGATGGCGCTCTGATTGGCATCACGCGGCGGCATCTTGAGACTCAGTGCTGATGCAAGGGCGGGTGCGGCCCCGGTGCCTCCTGCAGGTTTTGATTGGACTCGAGGAAGTGCCGCTGTGCAAGCTGGGGGGGGGCCTCTGCCAAGCGCGCGTCCAGGTGATTGGCACTTTGTAGCTTTCGACGAGATGCTGTCCCCCGGTGCTGAGCCACGCAGGCCCACGCCTGCTGCCGCGGCTCCTGGACTACTCTGTACGCAAAGCCTGAGCGCCTCCCTTGCAGCACAGCAGAGGGCGCACCCGGTACGGGTGAGGAAGCAGGGGACGCCGGCGATGTCGGTGCGGGTGAAGTTGCTGAAGTAAAAGGTGGAGAGGTCGACGCCCTGCACGAGCGGCTGCAGCAGCTCCGCGGCCGCAGGGCCCTGCAGCGCCAGCAGCGAGCGGTCGTCGTGCACCTCCAGCGCCACCTTGCCGCCGTCGGCCTGCAGGCACACATGCCGCCTCATGCGACGCTCAGACCAGCGGGACGTTGCAGCTGCGGCCAGGGCAGGTAGGCTGCAGGTCGCGCGCCGTGAACTTGTCGAGGTGCTTGCCGATGTGCGCCAGGTCCTTCTCGCGGCAGCCGGCATTCACCACGAGGTACACCTCCTCGTCGGACACCTGCGCTGGTTGGACTGCTGCCGGTCAGGGACAGGTTGCATCTGCGCAGGGCGCTTGCGTTTCAGGGCCAAGGGCGGGCCTTGGTGACCACGGTGTCGTCGATGATGCCGCCCTTCTCGTTCGTGAAGACGGAAAGCGAGCCGGACCCGTTCTCGATGCCACGGATGTCGCCGACCACGAGCGTCTCAAGGAAGGTGATGGCGTCCTTGCCCTGCAGGCGGCAGTCTTGAGGCATCCGACCAGCCAAGCGGGCCACCGAAAGCTGCTGCATCGGGCCGGCATCAATCGCGAGCGGACCTTCAGCGTCAGGCCGCACATGTGCGAGACATCGAAGAGGGAGGCGTTGTTGCGGCAGTGCAGCGTCGCCTCCATGATGCTGTCCTTATACTGCGCGAGGGAAGGGGCACGCATGTGAGGCGGCTTGCATGGGCGCCCCAGTGGCAGCCAGACAAGCGGCTTCGGCCTAACCAGATCGCTACAGGCGCTTAACAGGAGAGCTGCGCACCTGGATCGGCATCGACCAGCCGGCGAACGGCACCATCTTGCCTGCGGGGCCGGCCCATGCATGTGAGGCGCTCGGTCGCGGGCCTGCGGCGTGCACATTGGCGAATGCGGGCGTGAAAGACACCTCCATTCTCGACGTGGAAGTCGTACAGCGGTGTCTTCAGGAGGCTGGCCTCGTCCGCGAAGCCGCGGCTGAGCAGCAGCGGCCCCGCCGTGCCGGCCGGCGCCAGACACTGCCGCAGGCGCGGCACCAGGATCGCGCCCGAGCGTCTGAGGGCAGCCATGCTTCCTGGTATAGCTCGCAGCGCGTGGGATGTTTCCAAGTGCAGTCAAAAGCCTGGCTTTGGCAACATGCCAAAGAGGCTGCCGTGGGCGAGTGACTTCACAGCTGCCTGCTTCAGCTTCAGCAGCCTCAGGGCAGCATCATGTGCCACAGTGCAGTGCACCTCACGCCGCCCCTCCCCAGCCATCCCACACCGAGCGTGCCGCTTGCACATTTGCCGGCAACCACTGAACGAATATCACAGCCGCTCGTGCACAAAAATGGAGCCCTGGGCAGCAGGGTCGCCCAGCTTGACCTGCGGGCCAGCAGAGCGCACGCCTGTGAGGGTGCGCAGGCGCTGCCGCCTCCATGCACGCCATCACAAGAGGGCACGTGGACAAGCGGCTCGCCTCGCTGACCCGCAGGTCTCCGGGCCGCCCCGTGTTCTCCATGTACAGCTGGACGTAGTAATTCTGCTCCGCTCCCAGCAGCGATTTCCTGCAGCCGTCCGCTTCCCATGAGTCGACGGCGCTCCAGCTGCGGTGCTGCTGCTGGCAGGCAGGGAGGGAAGGGAGGCCGCACCGCTCCCCCTCCTTCTGTGTGTTCTGGATGGGGATTGTCAGGGGGCCCAGCTTCAGCTGCACGGCAGCCCACAGCCGCGCTCAGCGCCTGCTGAGCACTCCTCCATCGCACTGCCTGGCCCAACTTCAAGAGCAACAGGGAGATGACTCGATGCCGTTGCGCAGCAGAGCTGCTGCAAGAGAGCCCCACATGCTGTCCCTGAATTGAGCCATCATGGCAACACGGTGAAATCTCCTGCCTCATAACAACATGGTGAGATCTCCTGCCGCATGGCACCAAGGCGAGATCTCCTGCCTCTAGGTAGAAGGGCGGCCCAATGAGCACGGTGTCGTCCGACTTGGGGTCCGGCACCGCGGCCGCCGACAGGAAGGCCGTGATTGCGCCGCCAAACAGCTGGATGATGTTGGCTGCCCGGCCCTGCTCCACGCCGCCCTTCTCTCCCACCAGCTGCACGCTGGAGGCGGCCACCGGCAGCCTGCCGAGGCGCCACACCCTGCCGCCTCTGAGCAAAGGCGGACGGCTCTGCGCCTGGGCACTCTGGCAGTGTGTGATGTGTCCAAGCTGACCAAGCTGTGTGTGATGTGACCAAGCTGGACTTGGTCTCTGGAGCGGTCTGGCGAGTGTGACTGCAGGGGCAGAGGCTAGCAACTCGAACCGGTGTGCGGACAGAAAACTGCGATGGCTGAAGCGGCATCCAATTCGCGAGGTAACTGAATAACAGTTGCTGCTGCTGCTGTTGCAAGGGATTTGGTTTGGCTTGCCTGCGTGTTGCGATGCTGACCTCGCTGTTGGAGCTCGCCCACAGCAGCTTCCAGCGGCCGTACAGCAGGTCTGAGCGGGCGGGCGCCGGCGTCGGATTGCTCTTGGCGAGCTCGCGCAGCGCTGCAATCACCTGCCAGGCACATACACCCCCCTCTCTTTGAGTGATTAGCTGCTGCCAGCAGCACCCGCATAGCCTGGGCTCCAGCAGCGCCCCTGACCTGCTCGTCGTCACGATTGGCCTTGATAGCGTCCAGCAACTCCTGCCGCGCTCCCTCTGCAGCAGCCGCTGCATTGCCAGAGGGCAGAGGTCAGCGTCACGGTGGGCAGCACAACCGATGCAGTGGAGAGTGGCAGGCAGCCCACCTCTCCGGCCGCCAAACGGCCAGAACAGCAGGCTGGTGAGCGCCGAGACGCCCTGGAGCATACTTTGCCGCCTCGTCGGCGCCACGGCTGCATTGCAAGGCCAGCAAAGGGGTCAGCTGCGCCCACGTGTCTGCCAGGCGATTTCAGGACATTTTGTGCATGCCGCCTGCACTCCTCGAAGACACCAGAGACAAAGTTCCGGGCGGATAATATGGCATCACACGTTTCTCGGCGCCTTGTCGGCTGACGATAGACAGTCGCCTGGCCGCGGGCTTGCCGCATGGCATGCGCCCATGCCCCGCGAAGGGCCGCGGCTCCATGCAGCGACGCGTGCACTGCGGCAGCTGCATGGTTGTACCGTGGTCGCTGCCGCAATGACCTCTGGCCAGATGGGAGCCGTGCACGTCGCTGTTTGGGAGGGTTGCCGAGTCGACATCGCCCACTCCCTGACACTTCAGCCCGACACAGACCGATGATCTGCCCCGCGATCACTCGCTGCACGCCACTGCAGCCGTCTCCTGCGGTCGCCGGTCGCCCCGCGACGCATCCACATGCGATCCGCGGCGTTTTGTGCAGGAGCGGGGCGGCAGGGCGTGCAGAAGTCAGCAGGTACACTCTGAATGCCGTCACAATGGTATCTCGATCGCAGTAAGTCTTGAGCCCGCGGTCGTCTTTCGCATGCTCTATGCCTTCCTGCAGGAAGGAGGTGCTGTCCGGGGCGCTGCTGTTAGCGCTTGGCGCCTGGTGTCCACAGCCATCCGCTGCGGCGCCCAAAGCCCCGCAGGTGGGCGCCTGCGTGGAATGCATTGGGTGCGCTCCTCAGCTGCCGTCCATCACCTGCCACTATGTACTTGTCGCCACTATGTACTTGTCGCAGAGCGCTCAGCCGTGTGTGGTGCAGGGAGGTCAACGGCGGTCTGAATGCTTGCACGCTGGCCAGCCCCTCCTGCGTAAGCACCCAGAACGACGATGAGGTGCCCGTGCTCAATCTTCCGTCCGCCTCTGCTCATTCACGACCTCAAGCGGCAGGCTAAAGCCCGTGTGGCACCTGTTCGCAGGCGCACTTTGTACCACCCTGGCAGTACAGCGGCAGCACTGAGGCGGCCGTGCAGGAGCTGATCAGCGTCGCAACAGGTGCGGCCGTCAGGGCTTCCTTTGCAGCCGTCTAGCAAGAAAATGGGCTCTGCTGTGACCGTCCAACGATGCTGAGAGATGCAAGAGGCAGCCGCTGCCGCACGCCAGACGCCCTAAGCCCGTCTGGCTGCCTGCTGCAGGCCGGGGGCCTGTCAGCATCCCGTCATCTGATCCGCGGGTCGGCTATCGGGACGCTGCGGAGTACGCTGCCGAGGAGCTCGGCTCCTCCCTGAGAGGCACGGCCCAACTGCGCAGAAACACTGCAGAGAACAGGCTGTTCTCTGCAGAAGCTTGCCGCATCTGGAGCCCATCCAAAAGGAGAGCTCTAGCCGCCCCTCGAGTCTGCCGCTGCTCAGGCGCGGCCTGCTGGTCCGCAGGCGGGCAGCCGCCGCCCAAGCCGCGGGGGCGCCCGGCCACGCCAGAGAAGGCCTGCTTCAGCGGCCGCCTGGAGGAGCGGCACACCACCGCCGATGGCAGCGAGTACCTGCACTTTGTGTTTGGCGAAGGCGGCGCCTGCAGGGACCTAGGCGTCATCGACGCGGAATTCATCTTCCTGGCCGGTGCACCTTCCTTCTTGAGCAAATGCTGGGCTGGCTGCAAGGGAGCGTGCGTTGGACTGTGGCTGTAGCTGTGGCTGCTGCCTTGGGAGAGCAGTGAGTGAATGGTGGCCAAGTAGGATCACCGTTATCTGAGCCTTGCCTCTGAGCAGCAGGAGCGAGTCGCGCGTTTCCAACAGGGCCGTGCGTCTGCCTGGCACTGCAGCTCGGCTGAGGGAGCTGCTGTGCAGCCGCAGTCAGATCTCGGCTAGCTGCTGGCGCAGAGATCACGCGTGCTCGGGCATGTGTCCTGCAGGAGACAGCGTTGTCGACATCAGGACGGCCTCGCGTGAGGACCCCGGCCTGCGCGGCGGCTCACTCTCGCTGTCCCTCTCGACCGGTGTGGCCTTTGACACCAATGTGGCGCGGCGGGAGATGGAGGCGCTGCGCAAGGCGCTGCGGTGGGAGGTGGTGCCGGTGGTCACCGACTTTGATCCCCGCTTCAACCAGCGCCGCCCGCTCTTCTTCGAGCGCCTGTACCAGCCGTTCCTGGAGAAGGAGCGGAAGCAGGATTTCGAGGAGATCTACGACAAGTGAGGCGGCGGTGCCAGAGCGTTTTTTGCGGGGCGGGATTTTGTGTCGGCATGGCTGCATCCTGGCCGAAGAGCCAGGCTTGTCCGCTCTGGCTGCGAGGCGAGAAGAATTTGTGTTGGCATGACTGTGGATTGGCCGATAGAACCAGACTTGTCAACTGCTGGCTGCTGGTTGCCAAAGTGTCGACCAGCAGGTTGTCATCTGCACTTTGTGTGAATGTTTGAAGGAGAAAGACACCTGCTCTGTGAAAGCTCATACTCTGGCTCCTGAATATGGCGATCGATGACACGAATGGCCAGGCCGGATCGCCCGGGACGGCGGTGCAGGAGCTGAGGGAACTAGCCATCCGGATGCGAGGAGCCGCTGCATACTACGGCGAGGAGTTTGATCGCGCGCCTGACAAGCCCGCGTAAGCCAAGCTTGCCCCCTCCGGTTGAAAGAACAAGGGAGGGCCCACGTTTCAGCTCTGCACACATCTTGCGATATAGCATCGCACCGGTCTCGCTGTCATGCAGGCTGGTGGATGCCACGCAAAAGTGCGTTGCAGAGTCCGTACGAGACCTGGCGACCTGCTTGGGTGCCGCGATGGCGGAGGCCCAGGCGGACAGGGAACGCAACACAGCAGAGCTGGGGCCGATGGAGAGGGGCGTGGCCGAGCTCGCCACCGTGCGGCCCTGCCCGCCTGCCTTGGACCCATGACCGGGCCGCTTCAGATAAGACCCGCGGTCTGCTTCTTGCAGGTGGCCCAGTCGATGCTGACCGAAATCCAGGCGCATGCGCTCCATTCCCGTCTCACTTCCCAGCTGCAGCCGCGGGGCGCGCCGTCTTCTGGTGAATCAGGCATGGTACTTCCGCTCATTGATCTCATCGCAAACACCCTGCTCTCTTGCCGCTCGTCTTTGACGGCTGTATGGGTTGTGTAGGCCATGCCACAGCAGGTGAGAGCAGCCCAGTGAAGCCGCGGATGCTGGAGAATCTGCGGTAGCAGCTGCTGGACTTGCCTAGCTTATGGCGCTATTGCAATGTACCTCCTCCTGTGCGCAGCGCTATAGCTGCACTTGTGAAGCTCGACCGCACTTGTGAAGCTCGATCGCACTGCAAACTCTGGTGGTAGCAGGTGCATGTCAGTGCTGGCACCCAAATGGCGCACATCATCTTAAATGGTAGCTCTGCGGGCTGCACTGCGCAGGCTGGCACAGCGGCGCGGCTGCAGTCTTGCTGAGCGCGGGCAAGGCACCGCAAGAAGGGGCAGGCAGTCAGGGGGAGGCCAGGAAACAGAGCTTGGCTCGCTAGGTGCTGGGTTCGTGGGGCCCGCAGCTGCGCCAGCAGCTCTGCTATGAGATGCCCGGCTGCCTGGCAGCGACTGGAGGGCTCTTGAAAAGAGCTGTGCCACGGGCTCCGGGAGTTTGCAGGCAGGTGGGTGGGAGGAGACTGCTGCCTTGGAGGCTAGACCTGCCCAGCCAGGCACTCCCGTCTGCAGCCAGGGCATCGTTGTTAGCACTCAATCCTAGCCCTCTGGAGGAAAAGTGCACAAAGTGATCCCGATTTGCATGTGCAGCTCACTGTCTGCATCTTGACGTCCACACTCTGGCACAGCCTCACATCGCCCTCACACCTTTCATTCACACCAGCGCTGTTCTCTCAACGAGCGGCTCGCACTCCTCAACCACCGCCCGTGCCAGCCAGCCTGAAGCTGGCAAGGCGCAGGCCTGACAGCAACACGCCAGACAGCGCACGCGCTCAGCTCAGGGCGACGCATGCCACGCCAAACGGCGCCAAGAGATGCTTGGGCCGAGTTTGATGACCGCCCTGTCCAGGAGCCATCCCCTGCACCTTTTGCACGGTGAGCGCCCGGGCCAGCGCCTCCGGCAACTGGCACCGCTTCAGCTGGTGGAGTCCGTTTGATGACCGGAATCTCGCGGCCGCCGGCGGGATGGGCACCTCCGGCTGGAAGCTGGCCAGCTCCCAAGTGCGCATTCCCATGCGCTTGCTGTCAAAAAATTCAGGGCAGCACGCCTGCCCGGCAGTCGCCCCCGCCGGGCCACAAGGAGCCAGCGAATGGTGGCCTGGGCGCTGCTGATCAGGCCGCCGGCGGCGGGAAGGTTTCGCCGGAGCATCACCCGCGCAACGCAGGCCGGTCTGCGAGCAGCAGGTTGGTGACTAGAGGCACTGAAAGAGCAGCCTGGCGTGGCTAGCACCACCGTATTAGACTGGGAGGGAAGAGGGGGCCGCACTCGATCGTCGCCTTCAGGCCGCTGCAGTTGCCGGGAAGGCAGCCATGACCGCCGCTGTGATGTCAGCGCCCCGCGCAATCAGCAGGCCGTCGGCTCGGCCTTGCAGGCTCGCGGCGGCACCAAGCCTGCGCTGCCGGCCGCCAGTGCCCGCAGCCGCTCCTCATCGCACGCGTCCGTGGGGTCCAGCTTTGGCAACAGGCGGACCGCGCTGTCCCACTCCGGCTCCTCCTGCGGCCGCCGCACGGCGCTCTCAGCCAGCAAGAGGCTGCTGCATTGAACTAACAGCGGCACCACAAGGCACTGCTCGCCCAAGCGCGTTGGGGTGTGGGAAGCGCACCGGGGCGGTGCCCGTGTGCCGCTGGCTGTCCCGGCCGAGCAGGTCCAAATCGTCTGCAGCTGCTCGCTGCCGCCGCCGAGCCGCGCCAGGTTCAGCAGCTGGGACCAGCCCGCGCCGTTGAGCTGCCGCTGACTGACGGGCAGCTCGCCCATCGTGAGGTGCGAGCGCCAGAGTGCTGTGGCAACTGGCCGGCAGACACCCACGACGCTTTGATGGCAGCGAAAAGGGAGCTTGCTGCAGGGCACCGAGGTCTCCAGACTCCGGAGGGAGCTCTGGAGGGCCTCACTGTCACCCTGCAGGAGGCGAGACGGGCCGGCTGAGAGCCAGGAAGCCTCCCAGGTCGCCTGGGAGGTCGGCAAGGCGGGAGGAGGTAAGAGATTAGAGGAAAAACACACATGCAGTGCCATTCCGTGATTTCTTGCCACGGCGCCTGCAAGTATGGCAAGAAAGGGAGCTCAGCAAGTGGCCGGCCAGCTGCGCGTGGAAAGCATGAAAGCTGATTCTTGCCAAGGTACAGGACGTACTGGTGCCACAAGTCCTCCAGTTGGAGGCGCATCTCGAGCACCAGGCTCTCGAAAAGGACGCCCATTCTTTGCGATGATCAGTGCAAAGGATGCTCAGGGTGCCAAGCTCAACTCCCACCTTGGAGGCTGAGCCTCAAGTCACGTGGGGGTCCAAAAGCATGCACTGTCGGAGTGCCTAACCTTACTCGAGCCGGCTGCGCTGCTTGTCTCGTGGGGCACAGCGTGATGGACGTAGCCACACGTGCTTGCACCGGCGGTTGCCCAGTCGGCACCTCGATGCAAGGGCACCTGGGTGCTGCTGTTGGCGCCTGTTGCGGCCAGGGCCGCCTGCAAAGCGAGCAGAGAGGTGGACTTCAGCTCACACAGCAGATTCAGCAGCGGCCCCTCCAAATGCAGGGCAGTGCTCTGGCCTGCAATTAGCGCTGCTCGGCCGCAGGTGCTGCCCCGCACGGATGAGGATGCAGATTTGAGCGGGTTGCACTTTTGAGAAGAGGCACACTGTGAGCAGCGCCTGGCGCTCCCTTCAGCTCTCGCTAACGGGCGATGAGGCCCATGCATGCAGCAGGAGCCAACGGCAGCGGCATGGCCGACAGCACCATGCACTGCGGCTGTGGGCGATGGGCCAGCACGGGCTGCCCAGAGCCGGCCAAACTAGAGCACCTGCAGCAGCAGCGCCCTTTCAGTGGCTCAGTTGCGGGACAAGTCCCTGGAAAGAGGCACCAGGAACAAAGCAAGGGCTTACCGGCCGGGACTGGGCAGCTGCGTGACTCACTTTTGTTGCCGAGCTGGCAGGCCCGGAGCTGCGCCTTCAGCTCGGCGACGCGCTCCTCGGCAGCGCGGCGGTGGTACGTCTCCTCTTGTACCGCCGCCTGAAGGCGCCGCACATGGCTCCGCAGGCCCTCGTTGTCGACCTGCAGCCGGCCAGATGAGGGGGCTCAGTGCCGTTCCGCGGTCCCAGGGGGTAGGCAAGCCACTGGAGGCTTGGGGAGGGGAGGATGGCGAAACACGAAAAGAGCCACCTGCAGAGCCATGGCCCGCTTCCTCGCTCCAGCAAACCTGCGACCGAACCAGGGGGAGCTCAGTTACAGGCTGCCTGCCAGCAAAAGGCCTGCCAGCAAAACGCCCCAGGACTGACTCCTGCAGCAGGGCGGGGCGCACTCATGCTTAAGGTCCTCCAGCTGTGCTCGCATTTCCATAACCAGCTCGCCCACCAGCTCGCCCGCGGTCTGTCAGATTCGTAGCAGTCCAGGGTCAGGGTACCCAGCCACACGCCTGTGATTCACTGAGAAAGGCACGAGGAAGGACGGCATGCACGGCCAAGGTGCCCCACCTGCAGTTCCGCGCCGCTAGTCACGCGCTGGACGCTGTAGAGCGGCAGGGGCGTGTGGCGCTGGACGATGGGGGCCTTGTTCACCGCCTGGGCGGCGGCCCTTTGGGGGGGCACCCAGATGTTGCCGCCCATGGCGACAGCCCTCACCGCCTACAAGCCAGATTTCAGGCACCATTCAGCATTCATACGATATTTAAGCCCCTCATATTGTGTTCGGTGGCGTTCTGGACCCAAGCCTCGCCAGTTGGCCCGGAGATGCTGCCCCCACGAGGACCAGATCCCGGCCCTTCCTGGGACGCCCTGTTCAGGGCTGAGTGGCGCCTCCGGGCTCACAGGGTGCTATACGGCTTCACCAGGTGCGCCCGAGAGCAGGGACTCGCTGCGCTGGCGCCGGGGAGCGTGAGCATTCAACATCTGCCCTCGAGCCAAGCCAATCGGGACGCTTTCTGTTCCTGGCCGCGTTCTACGTCCCATGAGCCGGCTTTGTATCTCACAGGCCGGCTGGGGAGTGCGCCAGACTGCAACTCGCTCGCCGGCTAATCCTACGGTGACATTCCTCATGTTCCGAGAAGGGCGTGGAGCAGGCTCCGTACCTTCAGGGCCGGGCGCGCCGCGCAGGTCGGCCGTCCTGGCGTGTGGGAGGCGGCGCGCGAGGCTGTAGAGCCGGAGAAACAGGTGACCATGCGTGAATACATCTCGACAGCCGTCGACAGATGTCCGCTTATGAATCGCAAGCTGGGGGGGCGAACAAGTCGTGTGCGTAAGGATTGTTGAATATCTTCAGCTTGCACTTGCTCGCACGCACTGCAAGTTGCCGCCGCACTGGTGCTCTCCTAGAAGGGGCCGGAGAGCCGGTCAGCAAGGGTCGCTGCCCGCTGCTGACCAGGCCATAAAGCCTGCAGCAGCAGAAGGGCCTCTCAGTGGCTGATCCCACTTGCGGCCACATCTCCTCCTGCAGAAGGAGTATGCAAGGAGGCAAGGTCTCACCAGCCGGCCGCGAGCAGCAAGGCCACAGCTTGGCATCCTTGCTGGCACGCCCGCCCGGCAACGAGGGCGGCGGCGAGGCGGCGGCCTGCTCGGCGAACAGGAGCGTCTTGCCGGCGGCTTGCAGTCAGGCCGGCCTCCTCTGGCGTCCGCGCGAGCTCCTGCGGGTGGGCACCACATCCCAGATCAGCTCGAGGCTCAAGATGCAGCGAAAAGGCTGAGAGACAAAGAGCAGTGATGCATGGACAGAGGCAAACGTGGATCATAAGATACGCAGGCCCGAAGCCCGGCTGACAGGTCTCGGCCTCCAAAGAGACTTCTCGCGCCGCGATGGACGCCGCATGGCGCCATCCAGTATTGAAACGGCCGCGCGCTGCCGGGGCCGAGGCATGCCTGGCGCGGGTTTAGATCGCGTAAAAGAGCTACTGACGGCATCTGCAGGCTCAGCGGTCGATGGGCGAGCCTGGGCGTCGAGGGAAGTTTTTATTTGGTCGGCATCCTGGGCGCCATCGCGGGCTTTTTCGCTCCTAAAGGCTTTCACCCATCTCAGAGGAACGGCGAGGGCAGCAAACAGGAGTGACATCTGGTCTATGTTTCTTCTATTCAGCCTACAAAGGTCCGCTCTGAGCCGTGTCTTTCCTCAGCGGCGGTCCGCATAGGGTCGGCATGGCGGAGGCCTGGCATGCACTGCTGCCAATCCAGATGCGCACGCTTTGCATAGGTGCTTCCTTGTGAGGCAATGGCATCGCAGAGGACCCTTCATGGCGTCACGAGGTATGCACACAACCTCCTGATCGGTCTTCCTCGGCTCTTGGTTTGGTTGGCTGCTGCTGGCCCTTGACCCGCCTAGCGCCCTCCTGCGCTACCTGCGCCTGGGCCTCTGCTGCGTTGAGCAGTCATTAGCACGCCCCTTCCTTGGTGCTGATCATGATCCTTTGTTTTGATTTGTTATTGTTGATTATTGGCGCCTCTCAAGCCCGGCGGGGCCGCCAGAGCTGGCCAGCAGCAGTCTTGCTTCGCACATTCGCATGCTCTGCTGGGGCGGCAGTGTGCACGCAACCGGCGGCCGGCCCTGCCAAACCTGGTTGCACATGTCAGCGCCCGCGCCGCTTCCTGCTCTCCCAGCTCACCAGCCTGGCTCAGCCGTCTGGTTTTCCTCCCAGTCACCACGTGCTGCAGCACCCCACAGCAGAGGCCGGCAGTGACGCCCTGCGTTGCCAGGTGCCTGAGCAGCGGCCAGCCACCAGGGAGCTCGGCGTGCTGCTGGCCTGGGAGGGACTGGCCTGCAGGTTGCGGACGGCCAGCAGCAGCTGCTGCTTCTCCCGCTTGCGTTGCTGCCGGGCAGCGGCGTGAGGACTCGCCAGGCTCTGGACCCCTCCTGCCAGCTGGATACGCGCCATGGGGTGAGTGTCCACCTGGCCTCCACGCCCCTCGCGGCGCAGCAGTGCCGCTGCTGCTGCGGACAGATGCAGCCCGGCTGGCATGCTTGCAGTGTGCTCAGCGGTTCTGCACCCCTTCTGGTACCATAGCAAGCAGCAAGAGGGCATGCAGCTAGGCTGGGCCGCTCAGCGCCACGTGAGACGGCTGCTGCGCAGCCGCCAGGGCAGCCGGCCGCCCTAAATGGCGCGCTCAGGGCGCGCTCAGGGCTGCGCTGCCCCCGCTTGACAGGAGGAACGGATGTGAGAGCGAGGACCGGAGGGCTCTCTACGCCAGCCGGCTCTGTAGCCCACGACCCTGCGGAAGGAGGCGGAAGACGCGGTGCCCCTTTCCTGACCCCCTGCCTCCTTCTAGCTCGCACTGCGGGTATGCAAAAGCACGACCGCTGCAGCCTCCGCAGACTAGCAGAGGGCTGCCACGGGCAGACCACCCGCTGGTTTGGATAACAGGACTGCAGTTCTGCCGGCCGCTTCTGCAGTGAGGGCCAGGCAGCCTGTGCGGCCCCGGAAGCGTGGCGCAGCCAGCCTGCCTCACAGCAAAGCGCCTTGGGATTGAAACGTCACTGCATCCCAGCGTGGGTTCCTGGTCTGCAGTTGTTAGAATGCCTGAGACTAAAAGAGTCTCCACTTGTTCCCGAAAGCTGGAAAAAAGGCTCGTTGTATCCGCTTGCAGACGCAGACTCTGACGGCAGCGATTCTCATGCCTTATGAGCCGCCGGCCGCAGGTCGTATGCGGGACGCCAGCAGTGACGGTGGGCAGCGAGCGCCGGCGTTGGGCCGGGTGGCAGCGGGCTGGCGACGGAGATGCCATGCAGCAGCTGGAGTACTCTGCCTCACCGGTGGCGCCGAGTCTGGTGACTGGTAGGCTGCTTCGCTCTTCTGCTGCGGCAGCGGGCAGCCCGCAGTGGGAAGAGGAGGCTGACCGCCTCCGCCAGCGTGTGTGGGAAACTGTGGTGCGCTGCGCGCGCCAGCAGTGTGCCTCATTGCAGTGAAGCTGCTTTTTTGTGCCAGCGCCGCGGCTCGGCTGCCTCACTCGGCCAGCGCATGCAACATTCCGGTGCGTGGTGTGCAGTGCTTGAACGTCTGCTGAGCTGGAAGCCCTGAACGCATGTTGCAGCAGGCCCCGTTTCTTACTCGAGGCAGTGTCTGTGC